>JBBDGP010002850.1:0-243560 GCA_037952835.1 Lithobates septentrionalis | reverse complement strand
CATCCGATATGAATACAAACAAAAAGAAATTGCCTTTTTGTAAAAAAAAAAATAAAAAATAAAAATTTTTTTTTGGGGGGGGGGGGGGGGGGGCACATGGTGGGGACCAACATAATGTTGGGGGGGGGGGGGGTCAGGGCCCCCTCTAGGGTCACCATTGGATGACACTGGGATTAGGGGGCGCACTTAGAATCACTGGGCACACTGGAGTCCTTAGATGATATGGGGACTAGGAGTGCACCTAAAGTCACTAGATGACACGTGGACAGGAAGGGCACTTGGCATCACTGGGGCACATGGGAGTCCTTAGATGAGATGTGGACTAGGAGTGCTATTAGAGACACTGGACACACTTGAGTCAGCAGGTGCAGTGGAGTCACCAGATGATACATGGATGGAGAGGGCATCACTGGAGTCCTTAGATGGGGCACACTGGAGGCATTCCTTGGATGACACAGGACTGGGGGTGCACTTGGAGTCACCACATGATACATGGATGGAGAGGGCACTTGGAAGCACTGGAGTCCTTAGATGGGCAAACTTGGATTACATGAGAACTGGGACAGGGAGGGCACCTGAAGTCACTCTTTGCATTAGAGACACTAGATGACATGGGAACCGGGGGCACACTTGGAGACACTCGATGGGCATAGAGACTGGGGATGTACTTGGAGTCACTGGATGACACATGGACCGCAAGGGCACTTGAAAATCACTGGCCACACTGGAGGAGTCCTTAGATGACACGGAGACTGGGACAAGGAGGGCACTTGCAATCGCTGGGCACATAGGAGTCCTTTGGATGATATGTGGACTGGGGAGGGCACTTGGAGACACTAGATGACACGGTGATTGGGGGGCGTATTGGAGTCACTAGATGACATGGGAACATGGGGCGCACTTGGAATCACTGGGCACACTGGGAGTCCTTAGATGAGATGTGGACTAGGAGTACAATTGGAGAAACTGGGCACACCTAGAGGACACAGGGACTGGGGGGGGGGGGGGTGCACTTGGAGGTCACTAGATAATACAAGGATGGAGAGGACACTTGGAAGCACTGGAGGCCCTTATATGGGTACATAGGAGGAGTTCTTGGATGACATGGGACAAGGAGGGCACTTGAAGTCACTTTTGCACTTTAGACACTAGAGGCTACGGGAACTGGGGGCCAGTTTTGGAATCACGAAAATGACACATGGACAGCGAGGGCACTTTAAAATCACTTGACACACTGGGGAGTCCTTAGATGACATGGGGACTGGGACAAGGAGGGCACTTGTACTTACTAGGCACACTGGAGACACTAGATGACACAGGGGCACATGGGAGTCCTTAGATGACAATGGGGCCCGGGGGCTGCACTGGACACATGGACAGCAAGGGCACTTGGAATCATTGGGCGCACTGGAGTCCTTAGATGACATAGGGACTGGGATAGGAAGCGAACAAGGAGTCGCTAGGCACACTGGAGACAACAGATGACACGTTGACAGGAAGGGCCACTTGATATAACTGGGCATATGGGATTTCTTTAGATGAATTGAGGACTGGGACAGGGAGGGTACTTGAAGTCCCTCTTTGCACTGGAGACACTAGAACAGCCATTCTCAACCAGGGTTCCTTGGAACCTGGGGTTCCTCCAGAGGTTGTTAGGGATTTCTTGAGCTGTGGCTGATGAACCACCTTTTTGATGATGTCTACAGAGTTCAAGGTTCAGCATCGTTTAGCAAGGCCAGCAGCATGACACCAAAATATCTTTTTAGCTGTTCTTTAAGGGTTGGCATTCTGAGCACCACTTTAAGGGGAACATTCTTCCTATTGACCACCAGTATAAGGGCATTGTTCCTATTGACCCCTGATGAATTGGTTTTAGTAAGGGTTCCTGAGAGACCTGAAAAATAATTTTTGGGGTTCCTCTAGGGTTAAAAGGTTGAACAAGCCTGCACTAGACGATACGGGAACTGGGGGGGGCCAGCTTGGAATCCCTAGACACGTGGACAGCGAGGGCACTTGTAGTCACTGAGCACTCTGGAGAAGTCCTTAGATGACACTGGGACTGGGGCAAGGAGGGCACTTGTAGTCACTGAGCACTCTGGAGAAGTCCTTAGATGACACTGGGACTGGGGCAAGGAGGGCACTTGTAGTCACTGGGCAGACTGGAGATACTAGATGACACAGGGACTGGGGCATATGGGAGTCCTTAGATGAAATGGGGACTGGGACCACACTGGAGTCACTGGGTGCCAGATGACACATGGACAGCGAAGGCTTTTAGAATCAAGGGGTGCAATGGAGACACGGGGTACCCAGGGTCTGGAGGCATACAGCAAGGGCACAAGAGACACTGGGGATACAGGTAGGTACTGCAGCAGGAGAGCCCGGCTAATGGGTAGTGATGCATTGTTTGAAGGTGGAGCCACACAGCTCTTCACAAATTAAAGTGGCGCCAATCCGTGGATCCCCAGAAGTGCCCATGGCCACGGACCTGGGACAGGACCCGACACTAGATCCCAGTAGAGGCCAGGGTCACAGCAGGCAGTAAGATATTATATTATAAAGTTGTATTTATTTTCCAATATGACCCATGGGGTTATGTCATGTGACCATTCTTTGCATGCCTAGCACTGGGCAGAGCCCCCCTTTTTAATTCTCCTCCTCCTCCTTTCCCGAGCAGGAATGAACAGGTGTCCGGCCGGAAAGGGGTGCCGCAAGTTCACCGACGTCTTTCCCTCCGCCAAGGATTTCTGCGAGAAAGTCTGGAGCAACTCCTACAAGTACACCACGCACAAGCGCAACAGCGGGCTCTGCATGCAGCTCTGGTTCGAGAACGGTACCGCTAACCCCAACGTGGCCGTCGCCAAATACTACGCCGACCGCCTGAACTCCGCTGAAACCCCTCGCCCGTGGCTGCTGGCGCTCCTGGCGCCTCTTTGCATCTTCTGGGCCTGGTAACGCTGGCCTGGATCTGAGCTTTTTATTTTGCGGGACACAGGAAATGTATATACATGGAGCTGGCTGCGCCAACCAATGGCAAATATACCGGAGTTTATGTTGTAATGTTTATAGCAGAGGACTAGGAGCGCGCACTGTGCACCTTCCTGGTTTTCAGATGCCGCTGTCAGACTGACAAATTGGTTTGAATTATAGTTAAATGAACTGACGTGTACTTTGCTGCTAAATTTTGTTCTGAACATCTGGTCTGGGCTTCACTTACCTCTGATCGCAAAATGGTGAGCACAGGCTGGGTGAACCCATACCCACCAATTAGAGGCGGAGTCGGTGTCCTCGCCTGTCGCTTTGTCTTTTTTCAATAGGCCCAAACCCAATCCTGATTCTACATTCTCCTCCAAGTCTCAAAAAAAATAAAATAAACCAGAATGTTAATGTCGGAAAACATTACAGACCTGCTGGTGGGAGGAGCTGGGAACCTCGCTGCTTGAAACTCCAATGCGAGGCCAGTGCCCTGAATTCACCCTCCACCGGTCTATACCCTACATGGGACTGGGACCAAATTTTGTTTTGACTAGAACCCCACATGGTTTGATGCCCACCACTGGGGGCGCTCCTACTGTCTTTTGATTCTGAGGGAAGATTCTCCCCCCCCCCCCCCCAACTCAATAACCTACCTTAGAATGAAGGCCTGGAGTTTCCTATCCCTGGGACTGTATTTTCTATGTGTTCCTATTGGCAGGCCTCCAGGGGCCAGTAACGGGTGCATTACCAGCTGTGTTGTCATTGACCCCCCCCCCCCCAGTGGAACGCTCCATTAGAATTTATAGGTGGTGCACTCAGCTGTGTAGAGCTATTGCCCACACCTAGTGGCACTCCATTGGAATATATAGATAGTGCCCTCCAGCTGTGGTGTCATTTGCCCCTAGTGGACGCTCCATGGAATATATGGGTAGTGCACACCAACTATGTGCTGTCATTGCCCCCTAGTGGATGCTCCATTGGAATATATAGGTAGTGCATATCCAGCTGTGTGGCATCATTGCCCCCTAGTGGATGCTCCATTGGAATATATAGGTAGTGCACTCCAGCTGTGTGGCATCATTGCCACCTAGTGGATGCTCCATTGGAATATATAGATGGTGCACTCCAGCTGTGGTGTCATTTGCCCCTAGTGGACGCTCCATGGAATATATGGGTAGTGCACACAAACTATGCACTGTCATTGCCCCCTAGTGGATGCTCCATTGGGAATATATAGGTGGTGCACTCCAGCTATGCGGTGTAATTTGCCCCGAGTGGATGCTTCTTTGGCTTCTTCTTAGGTAGTGCACTCCAGCTGTGTGCTGTCTTCGCCCCCCCCTAGTGGACATTCCTTAGGAATTTTGTAGGTGGTGTGTTGTCAATCCCCCCCCATGGACATTCCATTGGAATATATAGGTAGTGCACTCCGGCTGTGTGGTGTCATTGCTCCCCCTAGTGGACACTCCATAGGAATTTATAGGTGGTGCATGCCAGCTGTGTGCTGTCATCGCTCCCCCCCTAATGAACGTTCCATAGGAATATGTAGATAATGCAGTTCAGCTGTGTGGTGTCGCTGTATAATTGTGAATGGTTTATAGGAATATATAGAAGGTGCACTCCATGGGGGGGGGGGGGGGGGCTGGACAGCTTGGCCTAGCAGAGCATAAAAAGACAATTGGAGCTCCATTATAAAATGTAGTTTTGGGTGGACACAGCCTTGAAATAATTGACTAGTGAAATCCAACTGAACGTGGTGCCGAGTCCTGGTTGATTTCTCTCCTCCTCCGCTTTATCTAACCGTAATCTTATAGTATTATTGTAAGGGAACTTTGCATCTGCTGCAACGTTTCCAGGAAAATAAAGTCAATGTTTTCCTAAGAGAACTCCGAATAAAACGCAACCGGAAATAAATCCTTAACATGGAAATGGTTTTATCCGCCTCTGACTTTTTTTCTTTTTTTTTTTTCTGTATCCTCAAAACTGGAGGAAACCAAAAGGTTATGAATTATATACTGGGGGGACATTAGAGTGTAAGCTCCTCTGGTACAGAGACTGATGTGACTGGCTCAGTGATCTCTGTACAGCACTATACTTATTGCAATACCATAGTGTGACTGATTATCTAACGTTAACATTATCTACTCCTTATATGTGGTTAGGTCCACATTTCTAATCGGATGTTCTAGAAAATGTGCAGAATTCCTAAAGACACAGAAGGGTGCACCTGGGGATTGCTTTTATGTGTTGTGCCAATGCTGCCATCTATTGGTGAGTAAAGGTTAGTGCAGGCAAAAACAAATTTGTTGATTTAGGGGTTCCCACCATCCCTGCACTAAGGTCCCAAGTCTGTACACCTGCTGTGCCCATTATGAGGGGTTCCCACCATCCCTGTGCTGAGTTCCCGGGACTGTACACCTGCTGTGCCCATTATGAGGGGTTCCCACCATCCCTGTGCTGAGTTCCCGGGTCTGTACACCTGCTGTGCCCATTATGAGGGGTTCCCACCATCCCTGTGCTGAGTTCCCGGGTCTGTACACCTGCTGTGCCCATTATGAGAGGTTCCCACCATCCCTGTGCTGAGTTCCCGGGTCTGTACACCTGCTGTGCCCATTATGAGGGGTTCCCACCATCCCTGTGCTGAGTTCCCGGGTCTGTACACCTGCTGTGCCCATTATGAGAGGTTCCCACCATCCCTGTGCTGAGTTCCCGGGTCTGTACACCTACTGTGCCCATTATGAGGGGTTCCCACCATCTCTGTGCTGAGTTCCCGGGTCTGTACACCTGCTGTGCCCATTATGAGAGGTTCCCACCATCCCTGTGCTGAGTTCCCGGGTCTGTACACCTACTGTGCCCATTATGAGAGGTTCCCACCATCCCTGTGCTGAGTTCCCCGGGTCTGTACACCTACTGTGCCCATTATGAGGGGTTCCCACCATCCCTGTGCTGAGTTCCCGGGTCTGTACACCCGCTGTGCCCATTATGAGGGGTCCCACCATCCCTGTGCTGAGTTCCCAGGTCTGTACACCTGCTGTGCCCATTATGAGGGGTTCCCATCATCCCTGTGCTGAGTTCCCGGGTCTGATCTGCTGTGCCCATTATGAGGGGTTCCCTACCGAATGCGCCAAAATCAATTATGTAAATAGCACAGAAAATTAACAAAAAGGAAAGAAAAGCATAGAATAGAGATTTGATGTATCTGAAATGTATTTATAAATTGATGCTGGTTGGTTAACAGCATGGGCAAGAAACAGGAATTGTGACAATAAAGAGGCATTGGTGGTCAGTGGCGTCAAGGAACCGCTCCCACACAAAGCAATGGTGGTGAGTGGTGATGGGACCCCCCCTCCCCCATGAAGTATTAGTGGTCAGTGGTGATGAGCATTTCCGAAGCATTGGCTGTGTAGGCACCATTGGGCTGGGCACACTGCCGCTGATATTACCTGGAGCAGGCTGCAACCACTCCTCCACCCTAGGTACAATATTGGCACTGGGTGTCTGAGCAGCCAATTACCAGCTTGGGGTTATGTGGGTTATAGGCCACCTTCAGGTGATGGACGCTGGTATACCCAATACAGGAAGTTCACTCCCTATATAACCCCCTCCTCCCTCAAGGAGTACCTCAGTTTTTTCGCCAGTGTCTAAGGTGTTGGTCACGAGTGAAGATGTGCTCTGAAGAGCTCCACTGGATGGATCCCTGCTGGATTTAAACAGCCTCCATAGACCGGATTCATCCAAAGTGCCACTGAGGCCAAAGTGGATGGTACCCGGGCCTCGTATATGAAGAATTAGGTTTTGCCTGTAATGCTTCTCTTTGCAGGGCTGGACCCTGGGACCCAGGACTTTTTGGTCATGTCTACATTACCTAAAGTTTTTTCCTGGTGGGGTGCTAATACAGGTCCAAGGGAGTGGAACCCCTATAAAGGGACCCGGTCCTTGAAGGTTTGCTAACGCAGCCCGCGGTGATGGGTCAAGTTTGGATCCGTCTGTTACAGCAGTATCCTGCAGTGAAGATAAGTTAAGGGAAGAAGTATAGGAACTGTAAAAAGTCCACCTACGGTTCATTTCTTCCATGAGTAAAATCATCGGGGGCGTAGCATAAGGGGTTGCAGGGGTCACAATCGCAACCCCGTCCCTAGCTCCAGGGGGCCCCTGCAGCCTCCCTGTCATATTATCATACCCTCCACAAAATCCAGCTCCGATCTACCCCAGGGTCCCATAGTCACACTCCAGTACTGGGCTTCTACTTTGCCTTCCACAGTTCACACCCCTCTGCTCCCATTGGCTGGGGAGAAGCTGTGAGCCATTTCCTGAATGGAGAGGAGCACAAGGTGAGAACAGCCCAGGATGGGGAAGTGTCTGTGCTGTGTGCTGGCAACATGGAATGGTAACCAATCTCAGTGAGGCAAGAGGAGAAGAGAGTGCTGTCCTGTAGCCACAATGGGATCAATGTCACTGGTGAGGTATGGCACTGCTCAGTATCTCCTAGTCACCAGCTGGGATTCTCTGTACCCCCCACCCGGGGATGTTTACTTACCCCACTTCCCTGACAACTGGGGAAAAGCCACAACCCTCCGGGAGGTGACCTTCCCCCAACACCTGCCAACACTGACCGAGAAACCTTCAGAAATTGCTAAAACAAATCCCTCAACACCTCCTCAGGGGGCCCCTGAAGGGCTGCAGGTTCCAGATTTTGTGTCACATAGCTTTGCCCTCCCAGACCTAAGTTGCGCACCCCCCCACCCCCCCCAAAAAAAAGCCCCCTGACCACTCCCTCCACCCTGCATGCTATGCCCAGCTGCTGAGCTCCTTTCCCATTACAGCACTCTATACTGTTCCTCCTCCGCAGGGCAGAAATCACATTCCTTTACAACACAGCCAGTCAGCCATGATCTGCACAGGGTGTACCTGCATACTGCAACTACACTGCCGTTCCCAGGGAGGCGGACTTTTTAGGCTAAGAAACAATGGAGAAGGTATAGCGGTATAAAAATATATACATTTATTGAAAATTACTAATATATATAAAATATATTTTTATACTGCTATATCTTCTCCTCCATTGTTTCTTAGCATAAAAAGTCCACCTCCCTGGTAATACTCAGTATGATCCTATTTTGTATCCCCAATGATTTATGGACGTGGCTTATTTTTGATGCACTCTCTCTTTTTTGTCTATACTGCCATTCCAACCAGAGAATTTCACAGGTCAGAAGGGCAACATACCCTGTTTCCCCGAAAATAAGACCTAGCGTGATTGTCGGTGATGGCTGCAATATAAGCCCTACCCCCCAAATAAGCCCTACCCTGTTTCCCCAAAAATAAGCCCTACCCTGAAAATAAGACCTACAAGGACTTTAACTAGAGCTAATATGGGGGGTAGGGCTTATATTGCAGCCATCACCGACAATCACGCTAGGTCTTATTTTCGGGGAAACAGGGTAAAAGCCAAATAAACCCTGTGAAGACTGACAGACTGTGTGTAAAGGAATGTGATTTCAGCCCTGTGTAGTGTGGGGGGGAGGAGCTCTGCCAAGTGACCGGTCCTCTGATTCTCCAGCTGTGATCCCTGTCCTCTGATTCTCCAAGGGTGATTCCTGTCCTCTGATTCTCCAGGGGTGATTCCTGACCTCTGATTCTCCAGGGGTGATCCCTGTCCTCTGATTCTCCAGGGGTGATTCCTGTCCTCTGATTCTCCAGCTGTGATCCCCGTCCTCTGATTCTCCAGCTGTGATCCCTGTCCTCTGTGTCTCCAGCTGTGATCCCCGTCCTCTGATTCTCCAGCTGTGATCCCTGTCCTCTGATTCTCCAGCTGTGATCCCCGTCCTCTGATTCTCCAGCAGTGATCCCCGTCCTCTGATTCTCCAGCAGTGATCCCCGTCCTCTGATTCTCCAGCTGTGATCTCTGTCCTCTGATTCTCCAGCAGTGATCCCCGTCCTCTGATTCTCCAGCTGTGATCCCCGTCGTCTGATTCTCCAGCTGTGATCCCCGTCGTCTGATTCTCCAGCTGTGATCCCCGTCGTCTGATTCTCCAGCGGTGATCCCCGTCGTCTGATTCTCCAGCGGTGATCCCCGTCGTCTGATTCTCCAGCGGTGATCCCCGTCGTCTGATTCTCCAGCGGTGATCCCCGTCGTCTGATTCTCCAGCGGTGATCCCCGTCGTCTGATTCTCCAGCGGTGATCCCCGTCGTCTGATTCCTCAGCGGTGATCCCCGTCGTCTGATTCTCCAGCGGTGATCCCCGTCGTCTGATTCTCCAGCGGTGATCCCCGTCGTCTGATTCTCCAGCGGTGATCCCCGTCGTCTGATTCTCCAGCTGTGATCCCCGTCGTCTGATTCTCCAGCGTTGATCCCCGTCCTCTGATTCTCCAGCAGTGATCCCCGTCCTCTGATTCTCCAGCTGTGATCCCTGTCCTCTGATTCTCCAGCTGTGATCCCCGTCCTCTGATTCTCCAGCTGTGATCCCCGTCCTCTGATTCTCCAGCTGTGATCCCCGTCCTCTGATTCTCCAGCAGTGATCCCCGTCCTCTGATTCTCCAGCTGTGATCCCCGTCCTCTGATTCTCCAGCAGTGATCCCTGTCCTCTGATTCTCCAGCTGTGATCTCTGTCCTCTGATTCTCCAGCAGTGATCCCCGTCCTCTGATTCTCCAGCTGTGATCCCCGTCGTCTGATTCTCCAGCTGTGATCCCCGTCGTCTGATTCTCCAGCTGTGATCCCCGTCGTCTGATTCTCCAGCGGTGATCCCCGTCGTCTGATTCTCCAGCGGTGATCCCCGTCGTCTGATTCTCCAGCGGTGATCCCCGTCGTCTGATTCTCCAGCTGTGATCCCCGTCGTCTGATTCTCCAGCTGTGATCCCCGTCCTCTGATTCTCCAGCTGTGATCCCCGTCCTCTGATTCTCCAGCTGTGATCCCCGTCCTCTGATTCTCCAGCTGTGATCCCCGTCCTCTGATTCTCCAGCTGTGATCCCCGTCCTCTGATTCTCCAGCTGTGATCCCCGTCCTCTGATTCTCCAGCTGTGATCCCCGTCCTCTGATTCTCCAGCTGTGATCCCCGTCCTCTGATTCTCCAGCTGTGATCCCCGTCCTCTGATTCTCCAGCTGTGATCCCCGTCCTCTGATTCTCCAGCGGTGATCCCCGTCCTCTGATTCTCCAGCGGTGATCCCCGTCCTCTGATTCTCCAGCGGTGATCTCTGTCCTCTGATTCTCCAGCAGTGATCCCCGTCCTCTGATTCTCCAGCTGTGATCCCTGTCGTTTGATTCTCCAGCTGTGATCCCCGTCCTCTGATTCTCCAGCTGTGATCCCCGTCCTCTGATTCTCCAGCGGTGATCCCTGTCCTCTGATTCTCCAGCGGTGATCCCTGTCCTCTGATTCTCCAGGGGTGATCCCCGTCATTTGATTCTCCAGCGGTGATCCCCGTCCTCTGATTCTCCAGCGGTGATCCCCGTCCTCTGATTCTCCAGCGGTGATCCCCGTCCTCTGATTCTCCAGCGGTGATCCCCGTCCTCTGATTCTCCAGCGGTGATCCCCGTCCTCCGATGTAAAGAGGAACTCAAAACTCCCAAGCCACTTTGGATATCTTGGCGTGCTGTGGATGTATCTGCACGCACGTTGGAAGTAGAGGGGGGGGGGGGGCAGGTAAATTTTTGCATCGGGGCCCACAAGCTTCAAGCTACGTCTCTGAGTAAAATGTTGTATGCCTTAAAGTCTCCACTAGAGGGAGTAAATGCACATACCTGGGTACGTTGCTCTCGGGCAGCTCAGTGTCCGGCTAAAACAGTGTGTGCGTGTGGTCTCAGCAGCAGGGGGGATTCTTAATTGAACAAAGTTTGGCACGTTCCTCTCCCCCCTGGGGGAACTAAGGGGCTGGGGGTACAGCAGCAGTTTGTACACTCTCCCCGGTGGCGGCTCTGGGGTGGCGCAGGCGCTGGGGACGCCGAGCAGAGCTCGCACTTGAGGCTTTTAAAAAAGACGCTTCTCATTTAACAGAAGATCTCTATCAGATTTACAACTGAAGAGATGGAAGTCTGACACACAGGACAGAGGAGCGCCGGGGCAAGTAAGGGATGTATGCAGGCATTTCCAGTACAGGAAATACATTGTTACTCAGCACCAAGCTGAACTTTATATAGCGGCATTGTCATAGGCGTGCGTAAGGGGTGTGCCAGGTGTGCCTTGGCACACCCTAATCCTGGAGTTGGCAACCCATCAATTGTGGGCAGGTGACAGGTAAGCTGCGATCCTTACTTGCCGACCCCCAGAACCTGGACAGGATTGGCGGCTGTAGTGGAACTTAAGGGACCAATCTGTATTTTCTTCTGCAGCAACTGAAAGTAGGCTTCTCCTCCTCTTCTTCTCGCCGATATTTAGCTGCCACGGGAGGAAAATACAGGGGATTGGTACCAATCTATGCCACCCCTCTTGTCCCAGTTCCTTTTCTTTCTGCTGCCCAGGTCCCCCTGTGTGCTCACCTGCTCCCCCCCCCATTGTTTTAGGATAGAAGTGGGGAAGAGATCGGTTAATATGTCACAAAGGCATATGTTTTGGAGCTTTGAGGTGCACACCCTAATACAATAGGCTGCGCACACCTATGGGTATTGTATTGCTATATTATTGCTCAGCAAAAAAGTGCATTTACTCAGTGCCTCTGCTTTTGTGCTTAGCGCTATGACTTCCAAAAAAGACACCACAAAAAAGGGTACCAAAAATTCCACCTCCAGGCGCTGGGAACTCTAGTCGTGCCTCCACACTGTCATCCTCTCCTGATATACCAGATGTGGCAAGCCGTGGTGAGTCATTGAAACCAATTGGTGGTGCAGCTGCTTCTCACATCTCGGCCCCTGTGTACATGACTGAAGATGCATTTTCCTCCGCCCTGCAGGGCCTAGAAGGAAGATTAGCGGCTTTAATCGCATTCTCCATCCAAAAGGATAGGAAGCGTGTTAGATCCCCCTATTCCACCTCAGACCCCTTACCAAGGGAACAGTGGGTACAGGTTGAGGTGTTACTCTCAGGCGATCAGGAGGAAAGGCAAACCAATTTCTCCTCTGCGGAGGAAACAATGGTAGATGAACCTTTTTCCAGCCTTGCGATCCAAGAAATTGCTGGAACAGTCCCTTACGGAGATGGTTCGTTCCTCTTTCAAGCTACCCCTAACAGAGTCAGCTGCAAGCCCGGTTTCTTTCTTGGGTTCTTTAAAACCTTCACAGCCTTTGCATGCGTTTCCTGTCCATGCATTACTAGAAAAACTTTTTTTATGCTGAATGGGATCACCCGGATAAGCATTTTCTCCCTCCAAAGAGATTCTCAGCTCTCTATCCCATGGAGGAGAAATTCACCAAAAAAATGGTACCAGCAGTTGACGCTGCGATTTCCAGTGTCAATAAAAGTCTAACTTGTCCAGTAGACAATGCACAAATGGTTAAAGATCCAACAGATAAAAGGTGGAAATTGCTGTTAAAATCCTCTTTTTCCTTGGCAGGGGCAGTTACTCAGCCTGCAGTCGCTGCAATAGGCATCTGTCAGTCCCTAAAGGACCAGTTTAGACAGGCCCTTAAGGAGGTCCCTGCACAACAGGCCCGTGATTTGGCCTTATGTTTTGCCATAGACGCCATGAAAGACTCTGTTCACCAGGTGCCCCGCCTTGCGCTTGTGCTAGTAAACATGCGTAGGATACTGTGGTTAAAAAAATTGGTCAGCCGAAGCACCTTGCAAAAGGCTCCTGACTAGTTTCCCTTTTCATGGGGATCGACTATTTGGGGATGATTTAGATAAATACATCCAAATGATTTCTAGTGGGAAGAGTACTCTTTTGCCAGTCAAAAGAAAGTATAAACGTCCTTATGTAGCACTGACCCCCTAAGGAGCTGCTGATAATTGATTGGGCGCTAAATTGCCACGCTCGCTTTTGAGCGGGCGCCTTCTGCCTTGCACCACTGAATCAAAGTGGTGGGGTCCATTCTTGGTGCTTATAGGGGTACCCTCTGTGGGGAGGGTTAATTGCAGATTCGCATAAATCCCGGACGAGCCCCCACATGTAGCACTGACCCCCTAAGGAGCTGCTGATAAATGATTGGGTTTGCACTCTGCCTCTCAACCCCAGAAAATGAACTCGACCCCCTTGGCACAACTGTGTGGTAATGTTATTGTAAGACCCAATGGTAAAGAGTAACACAATAATAACACAATATATTGTAAATTTACCGTCACCCGGGTATCCGTCACTCCACCAGCTGTAGCAATAGATAGAGTCTCACACCAATTGTAAATAAACCACATAAACAGTTTACTGGAAGAACTTGTTCAACACATTATACACAGCGGTAATCCCAATATAAAGAGTAAAAAATGATAACAATCAAGATGCAGGTGAAAACCAAACCTCAATGGTCACTTCAGAAGGCACAAATTAGGACCTGTATTCAATATGGTAGATCCCTTATATTGAACACATTCCCACTCCCTCCTCAGAGCATACGCACATTAAATAGGCAGTGCACTATCAGATACAATGCAGCAGTGTAATACAGTACATATATATCTATGTCATATGCTCAAGGGCCCCCCCTAGGTTGTAATGCAGTTCTCAGAATATGTATAACAAGGTAAGAACGTTTTATGGTGAATAGTAAAGTCTCTTGTCTTCTTCCTCTTCAACTAGCTTATTAAACTGCAGTATTTGTAATCCAGGGAACAAGTGAGTAACAAATTATAGTAAAGGTGATATGTAGATAACTGTGTGCTCAGTTATATAAAGCACCTGTAGAACTTCTTCCTTACTGAAACATGCAACTCAAAATTAACTCTGAGGTTTCACTGCACACAGTCTTTGAATAAGTAAAAACCGCTTCTGTGGGACTACAGGTCTTACCAGCCTTCTGGGACCTATTTGCACAGTAACAAAGTATTATATCAATCTGGGCAAGTGCCCGCTCACCACACAGGGCCCAGATGCTTGTACTGCTCTGCTTCTGATATCTCAGTCCTGCTCCAAGCTGGCGCCGTCACACCGCAACGCTCCTTCTGATGGTTGGTGACTGCAATGCAGGAAACTTTCGGGTTATCTTGAGCCCTCCGATACGTCCATGCACTGATCCAGCACACTGTGCTCCGGGAAATTCCTTAGTGGCCACGCGATTCCACTCCGCGCCAACAGGCTGCAGTCTTTCAATCACACACCCACAGCTCCCTGCAGGCAGGTCTTCAATGGCGTCCCAGCAAGAGACAGAAACGTGCCACGCCTGTCCCTTATATGTGCTCAGAGGCGGCTCTCTAATTAGGCAAAAAAGATGGTCGCCTAAGGCTTTGTGCTCCCAGGGGCCTCGCGGCCGCCTAATTTTCCTGGTTTGTGTGTGGGAGAATGGGAGGGAATGTCCCTGGTCAGTGTCCCCAAGCTGGCAGGGTGAGCGGACTGGTAAAGGATTGCCAAGGAGGTGGAGGTGGAGCTTCCGGCCGCTGCTGAAACCGCCAGAAGGTAGGGGCGGACCTGGCCGGGGGGGGCAGGGGAGGCCTCGCAAAAATGTGCTTGCTCCATACCGCAGCAGACAGCCATGACACCCGCCGGCCGCCACTACACTGTCTGGGTTATATTCGCAGCAGAGCGGTGTGACCGTGGGAGTATGCGATATGACATAAGTCCAACCGAACTGATGCATTCACTGTCTTCCCCATCTGGCGGAGATCCGCCCGACAGGAGCTTCCTAGTCCCGCCCGGCGTGATGTCATTCACAGACTGGGAGTCGGGAGAGTGCTGCTGCAAAGACCTGCGAGGAGCCAGTGAAGCGCCGTGCAAAAGTGCAAGTACGTTTTCAGAGGCTAAAAACCTAACATAAGGCAGTGTTGTCACAGTGGCTTTGCTGTGTTAACTGCCCGAAGTGAGTAACTCTTTGGGGGGGGGGGGGGTTTACAATGGTATTTTTATTATGCAGCATGGAGGGGGTTAATGTATTGCCACTGGTCACTGATGCATTAATGACCAGTGGAAGTTAACATCTTTGTGCTGCATTAGTGACACCAGTGTCAGTGTTAATTAACCCCTATTTGGTGCAGCATGAAAGGGTTCATAAACACTGACACTGGTGTCACTAATGCAGCACAAAGGGGTTAATTAACTGCCACTGGTCACTAATGCAGCAGTGACCAGTGGTGTATTTGATACTGTCCACCAGGGGCATGGCTAGGGGGTGGCTTTTGGGGCTATAGCCCCGAATCTGGGGCCCATAGCCCCGAGTCTCTCAGAGATGGCCATGGTCGTGGCCTCTCTGCAGCCGTGCAGCGGGCAGCACCAGATAGGAGGCAGGCAGCACGAGAGAGCTGGGCGGGCGAGAGAGCAGAGAGATGACATCATCTCTCACCACCCGCCCTGAATCACCGCTGTTCTGCTCTCACTGTGCAGCCGTGGGCAGCAGAGAGATGACATCATCTCTCACTGCCTGCCCTCTCTCTGGTGACCCTGATATAAGGAGCGGCTTTCTGGGGACTCTGAGGTAAGGAGGGGCTCTCTGGGAACCCTGATGTAATGACAATATATGTAATATACATATATATATATATATATATATATATACATATTTACATACATATACACACACGCGCGTATATTATATACATGCGTATGCCCGTCCAAGCGACTTTCTTTACTTCGTTGCTGTGGGCTCTAGCCCCAGATCTTTTGTAGACCTAGCAACACCCCGCTGCCCACCTCCCATACGCTCCGCACCCCTCTCATGTACATACCACCCACCTCCATACGCTCCGCACCACTCTCATGTACATACCACCCACCTCCATACGCTCCAAACCCCTCTCATGTACATACCTCCCACCTCCATACGCTCCAAACCCCTCTCATGTACATACCTCCCACCTCCATACGCTCCAAACCCCTCTCATGTACATACCACCCACCTCCATACGCTCCGCACCACTCTCATGTACATACCACCCACCTCCATACGCTCCGCACCCCTCTCATGTACATACCTCCCACCTCCATACGCTCCAAACCCCTCTCATGTACATACCTCCCACCTCCATACGCTCCAAACCCCTCTCATGTACATACCACCCACCTCCATACGCTCCGCACCCCTCTCATGTACATACCACCCACCTCCATACGTTCTGCACCCCTCTCATGTACATACCACCCACCTCCATACGCTCCAAACCCCTCTCATGTACATACCTCCCACCTCCATACGCTCCGAACCCTTCTCATGTACATACCACCCACCTCCATACGCTCCGCACCCCTCTCATGTACATACCACCCACCTCCATACGCTCCGCACCCCTCTCATGTACATACCACCCACCTCCATACGCTCCGCACCCCTCTCATGTACATACCACCCACCTCCATACGCTCCGCACCCCTCTCATGTACATACCACCCACCTCCATACGCTCCGCACCCCTCTCATGTACATACCACCCACCTCCATACGCTCCGCACCCCTCTCATGTACATACCACCCACCTTCATACGCTTCGAACCCTTCTCATGTACATACCACCCACCTCCATACGCTCCGAACCCCTCTCATGTACATACCACCCACCTCCATACGCTCCGCACCCCTCTCATGTACATACCACCCACCTCCATACGCTCCGCACCCCTCTCATGTACATACCACCCACCTCCATACGCTCCGCACCCCTCTCATGTACATACCTCCATATGCTCCGCACCCCTCTCATGTACATACCACCCACCTCCATACGCTCCGCACCCCTCTCATGTACATACCACCCACCTCCATACGCTCCGCACCCCTCTCATGTACATACCACCCACCTTCATACGCTTCGAACCCTTCTCATGTACATACCACCCACCTCCATACGCTCCGCACCCCTCTCATGTACATACCACCCACCTCCATACGCTCCGCACCCCTCTCATGTACATACCACCCACCTCCATACGCTCCGCACCCCTCTCATGTACATACCACCCACCTCCATACGCTCCGCACCCCTCTCATGTACATACCACCCACCTTCATACGCTTCGAACCCTTCTCATGTACATACCACCCACCTCCATACGCTCTGCACCCCTCTCATGTACATACCACCCACCTCCATACGCTCTGCACCCCTCTCATGTACATACCACCCACCTTCATACGCTCCGCACCCCTCTCATGTACATACCACCCACCTCCATACGCTCTGCACCCCTCTCATGTACATACCACCCACCTTCATACGCTCCTAACCCTTCTCATGTACATACCACCCACCTCCATACGCTCCGAACCCCTCTCATGTACATACCACCCACCTCCATACGCTCCGCACCCCTCTCATGTACATACCACCCACCTCCATACGCTCCGCACCCCTCTCATGTACATACCACCCACCTCCATACGCTCCGCACCCCTCTCATGTACATACCACCCACCTCCATGCGCTCCGCACCCCTCTCATGTACATACCACCCACCTCCATACGCTCCGAACCCTTCTCATGTACATACCACCCACCTCCATACGCTCCGCACCCCTCTCATGTACATACCACCCACCTCCATACGCTCCGCACCCCTCTCATGTACATACCACCCACCTCCATACGCTCCGATCCCCTCTCATGTACATACCACCCACCTCCATATGCTCCGAACCCTTCTCATGTACATACCACCCACCTCCATGCGCTCCGCACCCCTCTCATGTACATACCACCCACCTCCATACGCTCCGCACCCCTCTCATGTACATACCACCCACCTCCATACGCTCCGCACCCCTCTCATGTACATACCACCCACCTCCATACGCTCTGCACCCCTCTCATGTACATACCACCCACCTCCATACGCTCTGCACCCCTCTCATGTACATACCACCCACCTTCATACGCTCCTAACCCTTCTCATGTACATACCACCCACCTCCATACGCTCCGAACCCCTCTCATGTACATACCACCCACCTCCATACGCTCCGCACCCCTCTCATGTACATACCACCCACCTCCATACGCTCCGCACCCCTCTCATGTACATACCACCCACCTCCATACGCTCCGCACCCCTCTCATGTACATACCACCCACCTCCATACGCTCCGCACCCCTCTCATGTACATACCACCCACCTCCATGCGCTCCGCACCCCTCTCATGTACATACCACCCACCTTCATACGCTTCGAACCCTTCTCATGTACATACCACCCACCTCCATACGCTCTGCACCCCTCTCATGTACATACCACCCACCTCCATACGCTCTGCACCCCTCTCATGTACATACCACCCACCTTCATACGCTCCTAACCCTTCTCATGTACATACCACCCACCTCCATACGCTCTGCACCCCTCTCATGTACATACCACCCACCTTCATACGCTCCTAACCCTTCTCATGTACATACCACCCACCTCCATACGCTCCGAACCCCTCTCATGTACATACCACCCACCTCCATACGCTCCGCACCCCTCTCATGTACATACCACCCACCTCCATACGCTCCGAACCCTTCTCATGTACATACCACCCACCTCCATACGCTCCGCACCCCTCTCATGTACATACCACCCACCTCCATACGCTCCGCACCCCTCTCATGTACATACCACCCACCTCCATACGCTCTGCACCCCTCTCATGTACATACCACCCACCTCCATACGCTCTGCACCCCTCTCATGTACATACCACCCACCTTCATACGCTCCTAACCCTTCTCATGTACATACCACCCACCTCCATACGCTCCGAACCCCTCTCATGTACATACCACCCACCTCCATACGCTCCGCACCCCTCTCATGTACATACCACCCACCTCCATACGCTCCGCACCCCTCTCATGTACATACCACCCACCTCCATACGCTCCGCACCCCTCTCATGTACATACCACCCACCTCCATACGCTCCGCACCCCTCTCATGTACATACCACCCACCTCCATGCGCTCCGCACCCCTCTCATGTACATACCACCCACCTCCATACGCTCCGAACCCTTCTCATGTACATACCACCCACCTCCATACGCTCCGCACCCCTCTCATGTACATACCACCCACCTCCATACGCTCCGCACCCCTCTCATGTACATACCACCCACCTTCATACGCTCCGATCCCCTCTCATGTACATACCACCCACCTCCATACGCTCCGAACCCTTCTCATGTACATACCACCCACCTCCATGCGCTCCGCACCCCTCTCATGTACATACCACCCACCTCCATACGCTCCGCACCCCTCTCATGTACATACCACCCACCTTCATACGCTCCGAACCCTTCTCATGTACATACCACCCACCTCCATATGCTCCAAACCCCTCTCATGTACCTACCACCCACCTCCATACGCTCCGCACCCCTCTCATGTACATACCACCCACCTCCATACGCTCCGCACCCCTCTCATGTACATACCACCCACCTCCATACGCTCCGCACCCCTCTCATGTACATACCACCCACCTCCATACGCTCCGCACCCCTCTCATGTACATACCACCCACCTCCATACGCTCCGAACCCTTCTCATGTACATACCACTCACCTCCATACGCTCCGCACCCCTCTCATGTACATACCACCCACCTCCATACGCTCCGAACCCTTCTCACGTACATACCACCCACCTCCATACGCTCCGAACCCTTCTCATGTACATACCACCCACCTCCATACGCTCCGCACCCCTCTCATGTACATAGCACCCACCTCCATATGCTCTGCACCCCTCTCATGTACATACCACCCACCTCCATACGCTCCGATCCCCTCTCATGTACATACCACCCACCTCCATACGCTCCGCACCCCTCTCATGTACACACCACCCACCTCCATACGCTCCGCACCCCTCTCATGTACATACCACCCACCTCCATACGCTCCAAACCCCTCTCAAGTACATACCACCCACCTCCATACGCTCCGAACCCTTCTCATGTACACACCACCCACCTCCATACGCTCCGCACCCCTTTCATGTACATACCACCCACCTCCATACGCTCCAAACCCCTCTCATGTACATACCACCCACCTGCATACGCTCCGCACCCCTCTCATGTACATACCACCCACCTCCATGCGCTCCGCACCCCTCTCATGTACATACCACCCACCTCCATACGCTCCGCACCCCTCTCATGTACATACCACCCACCTCCATGCGCTCCGCACCCCTCTCATGTACATACCACCCACCTCCATACGCTCCGCACCCCTCTCATGTACATACCACCCACCTCCATACGCTCCACACCCCTCTCATGTACATACCACCCACCTCCATACACTCCCCACCCCCTTTTGGTTTCTTTAGAGAGATATCAGGGGACCCCTGAAGTCTCACTATTGAGACGGAGAAAGGGACTGAGGAAACACATTCCCCAGTTCCTTTCTCTGTAACCTCCGCTGCACTGCAGATGAATGAACAGGAGACAGAGGCTCCTGTTAGTTCATAAACTAAAGCATAGTAAACACAGTTTATCCCGCCTCCATCCTAAATATCCCACTCTATTATTTTTTATTGCTTGAATTATTTTTTCCATTATGGGCGGGAGTAGGGCCTCATGTCCAAGTTTTTCCTAAGGCCTCACAAAGCCTAGAGCCGCCTCTGTTAATGTGCTTACCCAGCAGGCTGTTTGGTGGCTTGGCATTGGGGGTAGGTAAGTGGGGCATTGTGGGTAGGTAGTTCCTTGACTGGTTTGAGTCACTTCCTCCTTCACTACATCTTCCACAATGCTTTGTATCATGGCTTAATGAAACCAAACAAAAGTCTCAATCACATTAAATAGAATGGACACTAGAGAGAGCCAAACTCTTATTTAATGAATATCACATATTTAAATAGTAGCTTAGGTGGCAAAAACCCCTGCGCTACCCTTAATTTAAGCGGACTCTTTCCCCTGCGCCAGGGGCATCCGCCTCTAGGCAGTGGCGACGCCTCCACCGTCAGACTCTAGAGGAAAGCCTTTAGGGTCAGGCCCAGGCACAGAAGAAGACCTGGGGCCGGAAACCTGCAAAGCAGAATTCTAAAGCCTCATTATGAAGGGGCGCCCACCCCTCGCCAGCGTAGGGAGAAGACTTCCGCAATACTCAGAAGACTGGCAAGAGGAAATTCAGGACAGATGGGTCATCACCACGGTGTCTCTAGGATATAAACTAGAATTTCGGAAGTTCCCACCTTCTCGTTTTCTGAGATCAAACGTTCCCAAAGATCCAGAGAAAAGGCAATCTCTGTTTCGGGCATTAGACCGATTACTGGCTCAGGGGGTGATTGTACAAATCCCTACAGAAGAGCGAGGTTTGGGGTTTTATGCAAACCTCTTTACGGTACCAAAACCGAATGGAGATGTCAGACCCATTCTAGATCTAAAGAATCTAAATCAGTTCCTGAAGATCCGCTCCTTTCGCACGGAGTCGATCAGGTCAGTAGTTTCTATACTACAAGGAGGAGAACCTCTGGCGTCTATCGACATCAGGGATGCATATCTGCATGTCCCTATATTTCCCACTCACCAAAGGTTTCTGCGGTTCGAAGTAGAACAGCAGCATTTCTAGTTTGTAGCCTTGCCCTTCAGGCTAGCTACAGCCAGGGCCGTCTTTTCGCATGGGCACGCTGGGCGGTTGCCGAGAGGCCCCACTTGCCTAGAGGGCCCCACTTGCCCAGCGACCCCAGCCAGGGCCGGACTGGCCTACCGGGATTCCGGGAAATTTCCCGGTAGGCCGCCTGCCCTGGGGCTGCTTTGAGTTGCAGCTGCAGCACTCCGCTCTTTCCCTCTCTCCTCCTGTGTATCACGGAGCTGGCTGGGTCTGTGTTCGGCGGCCATGCTGTTACAAGGTCCCTCCCCCCTAGACCGGCTTGTGTAATAGTAGATTGAATCAGTGTTCCGCCTATCACACAAGCCGGTCTAGGGGGGGCGGGACCTTGTTACAGAGTGGCCGCCGAACACAGACCCAACCAGTTACCTGAAAAATCTGGGTTGGATTCTCAACTTAGAGAAGTCTTCCTTAAAACCGCTAAAAAGGCTGGAGTACTTGGGTCTGATCATAGATACGGCCCAGAAAAAGGTGTTCTTGCCTCAGACAAAGATCAACTCCATAACAGAGCTGGTGCAGATGATCAGGTTGAAAGGAGATCCCTCCATTTGCCTTTGCATGAGGTTGTTAGGAAAGATGGTGGCTTCATTCGAAGTAGTTCCCTATGCTCAGTTCCATTCGAGACTGTTGCAAAACAGTATCCTGTCTGCCTGGAACAAATTGATTCAAGCTTTAGAACTGCCAATGTGGCTGTCCCAAAACCTCAGTTGGTGGTTACTAACCCAGAATCTGCTGAAAGGAAAATCCTTCAGACCAGTTATCTGGAAGGTGGTAACGACAGACGCAAGCCTTTCAGGCTGGGGAGCAGTGCTAGAGAAGACAACTGTCCAGGGACAGTGGTCAAGAACCGAGAAAGCCTTGCCCATCAACATCCTAGAGATTCCGTCAGTGCGTCTGTCTCTGAAGACCTGGACTTTCAGGTTAGGGGATTGTCCTGTCAGGATCCAATCCGACAATACCACAGCTGTGGCCTATATCAATCACGAAGGGGGCACCAAGAGTCTCGCAGCACAGACAGAGGTGAACCATATTCTAACTTGGGCAGAAAGGAATGTTCCTTGCCTATCGGCAGTCTTCATTCCAGGAGTAGAGAATTGGCAGGCAGACTACCTGAGTTGCCAGCAGTTATTGCCGGGGGAATGGTCTCTTCACCCTGACATTTTTCGGGCTGTTTGCCAAAGATGGGGGACTCCGGATGTAGATCTTCTGGCGTCCAGATTCAACATGAAGTTAGTCAACTTTGTGGCGAGAACAAGGGATCCACTCGCATGCGGAACAGATGCGTTGGTGACCCCATGTGATCAGTTCTCACTGATTTATGCATTCCCCCCCTATTCAGTTGCTGCCACGACTTCTTTGCAGGATCAAGCTGGAAAGAAAGCCGGTAATTCTGATAGCCCCAGCGTGGCCTAGAAGGTCCTGGCATGCAGAAATCATAAAGATGGCAGTGGAGGTGGAGGATCCATGGTCCCTTCCACTACGGCCAGATCTACTCTCACAGGGGCCGATATTCCATCCTACCTTACGAACGATAAATTTAACGGCTTGGCTATTGAAACCCACATTCTGAAAAAACGCGGGCCTTCCGGGTCAGTTATCTCTACCCTGATTAATGCAAGGAATCCAGCTTCCAGAACTATATATTATAGAGTCTAGAGGGCTTATGTTTCCTGGTGTGAATCCAAGGGTTGGCACCCTCAGAAGTATATCATAGGCAGAATTCTTGCCTTTCTACAATTAGGGGTAGAGATTAAATTGGCATTGAGTACTATTAAGTCTCAGCTTTATCGATTTTATTTCAAAGACCGCTTGCTTCACATTCTTTAGTCTGGGGTTTTATGCAAGGGGTGATGCAGCTTAATCCGCCAGTTAAATCACCTTTGAGCCCTTGGGACTTGAACTTAATTTTGTCAGGGTTACAAAAACAGCCACTTGAACCAATACAGCATATTCCCTTAGTCATTCTGACAAGGAAGGTAGTGTTCTTGGTTGCTATATCCTCAGCAAGGAGGGTTTTGGAATTTGGCTGCTCTTTCTTGTAAAGAGCCATATTTGATTATTCATGAGGACAGAGTGTTGTTGCGCCCTCGTCCAGATTTTTTGCCAAAAGTGGTCTCAGATTTCCACCTGAACCAAGATATTGTCCTGCCATAGTTTTTTCCAAAACCATGTTCCAGGGAAGAGAAGTCACTACATTGTCTTGATGTGGTGAGAGCAGCCAAAGTCTATTTAAAGACGACAGCTCAGATCCGGAAGACAGATGTCTTTTTTGTACTGCCAGAGGGTCCTAAGAAAGGACAGGCAGCGTCAAAATCCACTGCCGCTAAGTGGATTCGGCAAGTTATAATTCAGACTTATGATTTAAGCGGTAAGATTCCACCTTTTCAAGTCAAAGCGCACTCTACCAGGGCGGTTAGTGCTTCTTAGGCAGTGCGTCACCAGGCCTCCATGGCTCAGATCTTTAAGGCTGCAACTTGGTCTTTAGTGCATACATTCACCAGGTTTTATCAGGTGGATGTAAGGAGGCATGAGGATATCGCCTTTGGGCGCAGTGTGCTGCAGGCAGCAGTATAGGTCCTCAAGTCTGGGGGTGCCCTACGGGTTGTCTCTCTCTCCCTTCAAATAGCATTGCTATGGGATGTCCCACATAGTGATTACTATGGTGCTCTGTGTCCCGTGATGTACGATAAAGAAAATAGGATTTTTATAACAGCTTACCTGTAAAATCCTTTTCTTGGAGTACATCACGGGACACAGAGGTCCCGCCCCTCTTTCTGGGGTTTAAGTATCTTGCCTTGCTACAAAACTGAGGTACTCCTGTTAGGAGGAGGGGTTATATAGGGAGTGAACTTCTTGTATTGGGTATACAGGTGTCCATCACCTGTAGGTGCCTGTATACCCACATAGTAATTACTATGGTGCTCTGTGTCCCGTGATGTACTCCAAGAAAAGGATTTTACAGATAAGCTGTTATAAGAATCCTATTTTTTCAATTCTGAACATTATAGATATAAGAAAAACATACATAAAAATTACTTAAAAAAAAAAAAAATTTCAACCCCAAGGTGGTCCCAGGTCCATAGAGAAGGCACCTGCACTTGACATCATTATACTCCCTGAGTGCATGGCCTGTACTCCAAGGATGTTCTCAGTCTTGCAGATTGAGTGATGTTGGGTGTCATTCATCCCAGAAGACTGAGGACATTTGGTGGTGAGGTCTTGTGGAGGTAGCTTCAGATTGAAGTTGCAATAATTGGCTTCAATCCTGAAGCCACCTCGACTGTACCTCCACATAAAATGTCCTCAGTCTTCTGGGATGAATGACCCCCAGCGTCACACAACCTGGAAGACTGAGGACCTTCTTGGAGTATAGGGCATGCATGTACAGTACATTGATGTCAAGTGTAAGTGCCTTCTCTGTGGACCTGGGACCCCCTTGCTTTATTTATTAAATCTCCAGGGGGACATTTTAAAAGAGAGGGGGAAAAAAAAGCATGTCACAGAAATTGGACAAAGTGAGAGTGTTCTGATCTGAGTACTGAACACCCTGTGTTTAGTAGGACACCTTTACTGGTAATGCAGTGTTGGCATTTAATTAAGACCAAACTGATTCTTTGCTGGGTCCCTGTTTTGGTTCTGAGCTGGGTCCGTGTTTTGGTTCTGTAACAGGTCTGTGCCAGAAGATGGGTGAAGGAAAGAACCCAGAAATGGTTCTTGGGGCGAGGAAGCCACAGTACTACTATTTACATAGCTTCAATGACTTCCTCCTGGGTAGCAGATGGGATTGTTCTTGCTGCAGGGGACTGGGAGGAAAATGGTCTACCAGGAGAAGGAGAAGAGGGTCCTACCTCTGTTGTGACATCTGCAAGGTGGAGCAGTGCAAACCCCACCCATTGGCCTTCCCTTGACTAACACTGGCCAAGCACAGACTGCTCACCATTGCATTGCTGTGAGCAACCAAGGGGTTGAAAATGCCCAAACCACTGAAGTCTGATTAAATATTTTGGCTGGCTTGGTGGCATCTCACGATCCATCCTTTGAATGCCCACTGTCAGCCTGTGCCTGCTGAAGGGTCACTGCAACTGGATACCCTATTTCTTTTAGAGACCCATCTCTTCCTCTGTAGGGATGAGGTACAAGTTCAATGTGCAGTGGGTTGGTGGCAAATCAGCAGGGTTCAAGGTTCTGGTATGTAGAAATTTGCCAGACTGAAAGTCCTTGGCAAGTCAAAACCAAGCAGGTTTTTTCCCACTGGCACCCAGCTTTTATCATCCACCAGGTGGTCAACCCCTAACTACCATCCCTCCTCCAAATACACAAGAACCAGTGGGACTGCGGTACTACCATTGTTTGCCTGCATTACTACAACCGGTGCCATCAACACCATTTTTCTCCCCCCACAATAGACCTTCTCCCTCCCAGAGCTCCCTGACATTGGACCCTCCCAGACCTCCTCAACACTGTACCCACTCCTCCCAAAGCTACCCAACACTAGACCCTCTCCCTCCCAGAACTCCCCAACACTGGACCCTCTCCCACCCAGGTGTAGACATTCTGTCCCTTAAGGAGGTGAGGGGCTAGGGCGGATTACAAAATGGCTTCAAGGCCAGGCTGGAGATCTCCATGTGAGGCTGCTCCCCTGGAAGGTTCCTGGGAGAGGTTTACCCAGCTAGGAGGGGTCTTGTAAGTAGTAATGACCCCGGGCAGAGGAGAGACTGAAGGGAGATGGCTGTGAAGTGCTGCATGTGCTTTCACCTGTGACTACTGCGGACCATCCACTCTATGTGATTGACTGTGTATGTCAAGTGACCCTGGAAGGTACTGATGTCCTTGTGATGTGACTGTCTTGCCATTCCCTTACTAACACCATTAAAGTGCATTGAAGCTAACTACCATGTGGACATTACTTCTTCTGATGTAAAGGTCTATAGCTGGGAATGTCGTTCGGAGGCCTATGGCGAGGAGCAGGGCATAAGATAGCGGAGGGGTTGGCTTCAGCAGGTGTGGTCTTGTTTTAGCAGGGCCGAAGCCGGGATTTGGCCTTGTGCCTGGGCGCCAAAACTATCCAACCACAAAGTCCCTCTTACAAGGTTACCCTTCATATCTGTTTATTAATTGGGGACAGTCTCTGTTTTGAGGAGTCTGTCCGCGGTGGCCTGACGGACGTAAGCTACCATTTGCCAGGGACTGTTCCCATTTTGGGAAGACAAGGGGCCTATGTCTTTAAAGTCACCCTGTCCTAGACCATTTGTTGCAACAACAATCTTCCCAAAAAAATTTGAATTAATCATATTTTAAGCCGGTTATTGACCTGTAAAAGCTTTCCTTGTAAAGCCATCCAAAAGCCCAGAGACTGCTGCTAGGTGCCACCATCTTGGATGCAACGCAGCAGTGTCATCCAAGTGACGCTCTATAGCAATGGTCTCCAAACTGTGTCCCTTTGCTTGCCTTTATCCAGCCCTTGGGGCACTCCCCCCCCCCCCCCCCACCTGACATCAACAATTGGGCGCTATTCCTCCCCCTGACACCAATGATGGGGCGCTATTCCTCCCACTGACACCAACGACGGGGCACTATTTCTCCCACTAATACTCAACAATGCATTGTTTACTCCCTCTGGCCACAGTTCGGCCCCCCGTAAAGTCTGAAGGACAGTAAACTGGCCCTTTGTTTAGAAATTTTGGAGACCCCTGCTCTATAATACTCCTGTTTGCCCATCTCCTGGCAACTACATATGAGGTTATGTAGGTTGGCGAGGGGTAGGATGGAAGAGCTAGGCCAGCACAGACAGTAAGTAGAGAAACCCAGAAGAGGAGAGGGCTATGACCAGCAGGTAGGGAGGGAGGGGGATGTGCTTTGGAATTGACTCTTCCAAAGTGGTCACATTTCCTAGCAAGTTTAAAAGTGCATTGCAAGTAATTAAAAAAAAAAAATGTAGAGCCCGTTTACATCTTTGTGTAGTGGCCATGCTACATGCGTTGCACTGATATTCATTTGGTAAGCAACGTGCATGTCTTGCAGCATGCCACAAAGCACAGCAAAGCACCATAGTACATTGCAGTGTATTGCGTTACAAATTTTGTAACGGAAATGAAAAAGGTCCTATAAGCCGCACATTTCTACAAAACCCTGTAGATAGGTGTGTGAAAGCCTCAACTCAGGCTCCAACCAGGCCACGCCCTCCGCACGTTTTGCTCCACCCCACAGCTTAATCATGGGGGTGGAGCAAAACGCACTCATGTTTCCCATGATTAAGCTCTGGGGCGGAGCGAAATGTGTTGGAGTGTGTGGCCCAGTTGGAGCCAAGGCTAAGGCTGTCATACACCTATCTACAGGGTTGTGCAGAGATGTGCAGGTTTAGGTTATAGGATCTTTTTTCCTTTCCATCTGATATCTGGACCCGGGACGAGCTCCGTCCATTCCTGCACCCCTAGCGGTTTGCTATGGAGGAGGATCCGGTGGAGCATTGATCAGCACCTGTTATTTCGGTTTTGGGTCACAAATTTTGTGACAATGACGTCTGATTTTTGAGATATTCTAATCTACAGCGTTGGTAGCCCATTATTTTTAATGGGGGGGGGGGGGGCTGCCTTAACACGCTGTGGGTTAATGTGCACTATAACATGCGTCAACACAACACAAAAATGGAAATGGGCTCTTATGGAAAGGTCTGTCCCCACCAGACTTTTCAACCAATCAGCAGCAACCTCTCCGTGTCTTCTCCCCCAACCATTATGAAGACTGAGGAACATTTTACTGTATACCAGATAGGATAAAACGTTCTGGCCTCACTGATTGGTCCATTGGAGGTCACATGTCACCAGGAAGCCTTTTGGAAAGTTGAACTGCCAAAATGAAAACTAAAACTCGGATTCAGCTCAGGACATTGGAGTTCATGAGATTCTCTCTAAATCTAAAGTCATCCGAATTTCCGGATCGGCTCTATTTTACTTGCTTCCCTGAATTCCTGTATAAAGACATTTCGGAATATAATGGATCCTGTTTTACAGCCTCTTCCCCCCCCTCTGCAGCTGATATCACAATGCAACTGTTATACTATATATAGAATTCTGGCTCCACGCCTCTCGTACAGCTGTTCTGTCCACAGCGGGCGCTGTCAATCATAGGACACGGGAGGAGCCTGTGTCCCCAGCCTGGGGTTAGAAGGTAACGTTGTCTGTGGGGTCTCCATCATTTCTGCTGGCAGTGCAGAATCCCAACTGGTGGAGAACTATGCACTTTCTCACAATATTTTTTAAAATATTGCTTGAGGAACTATATTTGGCTTTCGGGCTACCTCTGAAATGGCAACCTGAATCCTCCAGGGAGGCCGCCATCAATCTCCAAAAACATGGAGTGCATTAGTTGCTTCCAAATCTAAAACTTTTTTAGATTTCTTTAGAGTAGGAAATGGCTAGAACCCTCATGTGACATTGGAGAGACTTCCTCTCTGTTGGCTCACTAATGGGTCATATTTATAGTTCATAGTTAATCTGGTTGAAAAAAGACTCAAGTCCATCCAGTTCAACCAATAAGAGGGAGGGGGGGGGGAGTCCCTGAGCTTGGATTGGGCCCCCCATTCCCCTTAGTCCACCCTTGGCTGTGCTTCTTTTTTTTTTTAAAGTAAAATTTTATATATTTTCCATACACAACAAACAACAAAGAAAACAAACCTGTATATGGAGCGAACGTCGCTCAAACCATTACAAAATCTGGTAAACTGGTATACATTTAGTGGCTACTTAGCAACCTAAAGGTCAAATGTCTATTTTGCTTAATTGGAACCAATCAAATTTATCAGGGGCTTCTTGGCTGTGCTTCTGGTAGTGAGCGCAGGGGTCGGATTCCAGTGCATGAAAATTAAGATTTGGGTAAAAATTTGAGCAACTGTGGCGTAAAACTACATTCCAGCAGTGCTTCACTCAGAATCTGCCCTCCAAAAATACAATTCTGGCCTCCGCACTGCCAGACCTCATTAGTTTCATTAACACACCCTCCTACCCAGGCCTGGCTTTCACCCACAACACTCCACATGAACGGTCCTCCTAAAACTCACCTAATGACTTACAATTTGCTGAGATCAATGGCCACTACTGCATACTCATACTCCTCGACCTTTCTACTGTCTTTCATACCACCCTCTCTTCCTCAAAAAACTCCACTCCCTTGGCCTCCAAGACTCTGCACTTAGCTGGTTCTCCTCCTACCTGGAGGACCTTCAGTGTCAATTACAACTGCATCTTCTCCTTTCCTCTTTCCATAAAGGTCCTCCAAGGCTCTGTCCTCAGACCCCATCTATCCTCTATCTACACCTTCTCCTTGGGTCACTTTATAACCTCTCATGGATTCAAATACCATCTCTATGCTGATGGCACCCAAATCTATCAATCTTCTTCTCACCTCACCCCTTCAGTCCACTCTTGCAACCCTCGTTTCCTAAGTGATCAATGTGGATATTACACCACTTCCCAAATTGTGGATATCACACCACTCCCCACCGTCCACTCTCCTTTGACTTCTTAATCAAGATCAATAGTACAACTATCAGTCCCTCCCCTAAGTGCAATCCTGGACTCTGAACACCCCCCCCCCCCCCCCCATTCAATCGCTGTACATTCTTGCTGCCTTTACCTCTGTAATATTTTCAAAATGCTCCACTTCTTACCCATTGACACCACCAAGCTTCTAATTCACTCTCATGTTATCTCTTACTTCAACTATTGCAACTCCCTCCTTGTTGGCCGACCTCTACTGTGCTATCCCCACTTCGGTCTATCCTGAATGATGCTCTGCCAGACTTATTCACCTTACTAAACTCTGTGTCCTTCACCCATCCTCTGCCAATCCCTCTACTGGCCTCCGCTTAGTGTCCTCCACCCCTCTTTGCCAATCCCACTACTGGCCTCCGCTTCGTGTCCTCCACCCCTCTTTGCCAATCCCTCCACTGGCCTCTGCTGAGTTTTCTCCACCCTTTTCTGACAATCCATTCAATGGCTTCCACCCAGTGTCCTCAACTACTCTCTGCCAATCCCTCCACTGGCCCCTGTTCGGTGTTCACTGGCCTTTGTTCAGTGTCTTCCAGCCCTCTCTACCAATCCCTCCACTGGCCTCCACTTAGTGTCCTCTGCCCCTTCCTACCAATCCCTCCACTGGCCACCATTCAGTGTCCTCCTCCATCTCTGCCATTCCCTCCACTGGCCTCTGCTCAGTGTCCTCCACCCCTCTATTCCAATCCCTCCACTGGCCTCCTTTCAGTGTCCTCCGCCCTCTCTGCCATTCCCTCCACTGGTCTCCGCTCAGTGTCCTCAATTCCTCTCTACCAATCCCTCCATTAGCCTCCAATCAATGTTCCCCAATCCCTCCACTGGCCTCCGCTCAGTGTCCTCAACCCCTCTCTACCAATCCCTCCAGTGGCTTCTGACCACCGAAGAAATAAAATTCCAAATACTAACAACATACAAAGCCATCCACGACTCTGCCCAGAGCTACATTACCAACCTCGTCTCCAAATATCACCCAAACCTTTCTCTCTACTCCTCCCAAGACCTCCTCCTTTCTAGCTCCCTCGCCACCTTGTCTCATGCTCACCTCCAGGACTTCTCCAGAGCCTCCTCCATCCTCTGGAAACCCCTACCCCAATCTGTCCCACTATCTTCGACAACTTTTCCTGAAAAGGCATCTCTTCAGGAACGTTTGTCCTGCCTCCGTCCTAACAACTGGGCTTTTACTTTCTCTATCAACACTATTACCTTCTATGTAACTGTACTGGCTCCCTTGAATTTGTAAGGTGCCACACAAACTGTTGGTGCTATGCCAACTGGCATTATTTTATTTTTTTAAACTGGCGGTTTTTTAAGCCCAGTGTGCATGGACCTTAATACTAATAAAAAAATTTAAAAAAAAATGTCATTCTCAGGGCATCAAGAAGAGAGTGTAGTAGAGCCTGGCATGTCAAGCTGAAATACAAATATATGAACTGTACTACCTGCCCAGGAATTTGTGATTCTGTTCAGCCAGGATTGTGATCCAGGCACTCCTGTCAGACTGCACAGCAAGCATCCAGATCTCCCCTCCCCACCCCACCCCCTCCAACCTGTTATTGGATGATAAAAGCGCAGTACCGCTCTCATGAGGTCAACTCTCTGCTCTTCCTGTCCCTGTGTTAGACCGACACCACAGTGAGCTCAGTTTTTCCCCCTGCCTCTCTTATTTAGACATGACCCTGAATTTCAGAGGATGTTTAATTCGGAGTAAATTTCATGGACACCGTTGACCACATCTGAATTTCGGTGTTGTTTTTGGCGGTTTGGGTTCCTAAAAGTCTTCTGGGGGAAAGGGACCAAAGGCTGTTCCAAAGGATCTTCCTGCAGTACCCGTTCTCTGCTAAGTACCCTTCCCTTAGCTTGGCTGCCAGTCCCACCAGGCCCCCTACCCTATCTTACCATCCTTGGTAGAGTTTTTGGCTTTGGCAGATTTTTGGCCCCATCGTCTCATCAGGCCAACAAGAGATTCCCAAAACCATTCTGCTCAATTTTTCCTCATCGGTTGCCCTGTAATACCCCCCTATTCGGAGTCTGGTTCGGGTTTCCTTTAAACTCAATGGGATTTCCAGTTCCAAAATCCCATATTTCAGGGGTTCACAAATTCAACAATAATGTTCGGCAGAAGAACAGTGGATCCAACCAGGACAGATTTGTCCAGTGCCCAGGGCAAGAATGCAGAACTGCACCCCTCTCACCTACTACTATTGCATGACATAGAATGGGTGTACCGACTTGTGCCCATTCTTTGCCCCCTTTGCTCCGGCTGCGCATAGTTGGCATAGAGTGTGCACTGCGCATGCATGGTTAATCGCTAGCAGATAGCAGGTAGTTTCACATGCACATTGTGTTTTTCATGTCAGCTGTCACAGTGTGACAGCATATCTGGGGCATGCAAGTAAGGGGGGCACCCCCTCTCTACCACTGCGCCCTGGGCGGCTGACCCTCTTGCCCACCCCTTGCTCCGGCCCAGGATTCCAACTTTTCAGAAGTTTGCTTCTGTCTACCCCCTAATGTGGGAATTTTATCCTATATATCAGGGATATGCAATTAGCAATGCCTCTGCCTCTGGGTGTCATGCTTGTGGCTGTCAGAGTCTTGCTATGCCTCATAGGAACTGTAGTTCTGCAACAGCTGGAGGTCTGCTATTTGCATATCGCTGCTATATATACAATCACCGGAAACGTTATTAGGTACACCTGTTCAATTGCTTGGTAACACAAATTAAATTGCTAATCAGCCAATCGCATGGCAGCGATGCAATGCATTTAGGCATGTAGACGTGGTAAGGACGACTTGCTGAATTTCAAACAGAGCATTGGAATGGGGACGAAAGGGGACTTAAGTGACTTTGAACGTGGCATTGTTGGTATTGCAAAAACTGCTGATCTACTAGGATTTTTACATACAACCATCTCTCGGTTTTACAGAGAATGGTGGGAAAAAGAGAAAATATCCCGTGAGTGGCAGTTGTGTGGAGGAAAAGGCCTTGTTGATGTCAGAGGAGAATAGGCAGACTGATTCCAGATGATAGAAAGGCGACAGTAACTCAAATAACCACTTGTTACATCCAAGGTATGCAGAATACCCTCTCATTGAACATTGAAGCAGATGGGCTACTGCAGCAGAAGACCACACCGGGTGCCACTCTTGTTAGCTAAGAACAGGAAACTGAGGCTACAATTGGCACAGGGTCACCAAAATTGGACAATAGAAGATTGGAAAGATGTTCCCTGGCCTGATGAGTCTGGATTTTTGTGACATTCAGATGGTGGGGTCAGAATTTGGGGCATGGACCCATCCTGCCTTGTATCACCGGTTCAGGCTGGTGGTGGGGGGTGTAATGGTGTGGGGGGTATTTTCTTGGCACACTTTGGGCCCCTTAGTACCAATTGATCATGGTTTAATCATCACGGCCTACCTGAGTATTGTTGCTGACCATGTCCATCCCTTTATGACTACAGTGTCCCCATCTTCTGATGGCTCCTTCCAGCAGGATAATGCACCATGTCACAAAGCTCCAATCATCTCACCACTGGACAATGAGGTCCCTGTCCTCCAATGGCCTCCACACTCACCACATCTCATCCAATGGAGCACCTTTGGGATGTGGTGGAACGTGCAGTCAACAAATCTGCAGCAACTGCGTGATGCCATCATGTCACTATGGAGCAAAATTTTTGAGGAACATTTCCAACACCTTGTTGTATCTATTCCATGAAGAATGAAGGCCAAAGGGGGTCCAACCCCTTACTAGCAAGGGGGACCTAATAATAAAGTGGTTGGCGAGTGTATAAAGTAGGGCATTTTCCGGGTTCAAATATTGGAATGGACCGCCCCGGGATCTTGTGGTCAGCTGGTAAGTGTGACGCAGTGGCACCGGGAGTCAGATATAAAGATGGCATTTGGAGCCACTTACCTGCAATGTAGACAGTTCTCCTTTTAAACTCTGAGTCACCACACACCAACCTTTGTACAGTTCATTTTAGATTTACCAAAACAATGTAATATAAGGACCTGCCTAAGCTATCCAATCAATGTGTACCCAGTAAGGCAGGCCAGTGCACTAATACATAGTAATACTAAAGTAGATTGTAACATGTATGGGGGGGGGGGGGGGGGGGGGGGCTTAGGAAAACTTTCACAAAGTTTTTTTTTTTTAACTTACCTCCTCCCTCCTCCCCATTCTTCCTGAATGGAATCAAGTCCTTGACTTTCCTCCATAATGTTCACACGGCGCATCCTTTTCTTTCTGCCGCCTGTGGAACCCCATAGACATCTATGGAGCAGGGAAAGAAATAAAGGGATGTATAGTAAACCAAATCATGACAGGTGCTCTTAAAAAAAGGGGTGAAACAAGTTTGTCTGACGGCAATTAAATCACATGGAGAGGAGCTGTGGTCTCATACCATGACAGTTTGTGCCGTGAGCAACAGTACAAAAGGTCACGTTTACAACTAGATGTTGTTTTAAGCTTTTTTTCATACTTTTCTTTTCTACTGTTTTGGTTATACACTCACCGGCCACTTTATTAGGCTGGATTCACACCTATGGCATTTTTAGTGCTTTTTGCATTTTGCAGATTTGCACTACAGAACGTGTTCCATAGGAAACCATGGTAAACGGACTGTAGTGCAAATCTGCAAAGTGCAAAAAGCACTAAAATAGGTGTGAATCCAGCCTAAGGTACACATTGCTATTACCGGGTTGGACCTTGGGTTGCCACCTCATCCATTTAAACCCGAAACACCTATGAATTACACGGGTTCTGTGGCTGATTAAGGTGGTAATTAAACTCACTTGTTGCCTTATCTGCATTAAATCAGCCTCAGAAGCCGTGTAATTCATAGGTGTTTCGGGTTTAAAGGGATGAGGTGGCAACTCTACACCACATCCCAAAGGTGCTCTATTGGATGAGATGTGGTGAGTGTGGAGGACATTGGAGGACAGGGACCTCATTGTCCAGTGGTGAGATGATTGGAGCTTTGTGACATGGGGCATTATCCTGCTGGAAGGAGCCATCAGAAGATGGGGACACTGTAGTCATAAAGGGATGGACATGGTCAGCAACAATACTCAGGGGGGCCGTGGTGTTTAAATGATGTTCAATTGGTACTAAGGGGCCCAAAGTGTGCTAAGAAAATATCCCCCCCCACACCATTACACCCCCCACCACCAGCCTGAACCGGTGATAGAAGGCAGGATGGATCCATGCACCAAATTCTGACCCCACCATCTGAATGTTGCAGCTGAAATCCAGACTCACCAGACCAGGCAACGTTTTTCCAATCTTCTTTTCGGCCAATTTTGGTGATCCTGTGCCAATTATAGCCTCAGTTTCCTGTTCTTAGCTGACAGTAGAAATGGGTCGAACACCCCCCCCCCCCCTTGTTCGGTTCGCAGCAGAACTACCGATCAGGGGAAATGTTCTAACCCGAACCCCATTGAATATGGTTGCCACCTCGTCCCTTTAAACCCGAACACATAATAATTACACAGGTTCTGAGGCTGATTAAGGTGGTAATTAAACTCACTTGGTGCCTTATCTGCATGTAAATGGGGGTTCCGGCCGGGAAAAAAAAATGTAAAAGTCAGCAGCTACAAACACTGTAGCTGCTGATTTTAAATAAGCACACTTACCTGTCCTGGGTGCCCGCGATGTCGGCCGCCCGAGGCTCACCCGTCCCTCGTCTCTCGGCACCGCCATCCTAACTAAGGGAAACGGGCAGTGGAGCCTTACGGCTTCACTGCCCGTTTCCTACTGCGCATGCGCGGGTCGCTCAGCGCTTTGTGAATGGGACGCGATGTGTTGTGGGACTCACACAGTTCCCATAACACACCGCGTCCCATTCCCCAGAAGACAACGCGTGGAGCAGAAGCCTGAACATCACCGCGGTGTAGGAAGAGGCAGACGAAGTCCTGTGTGACGAAACACATCGGGAGGACTCCACTGCCGCCACTTTTATACACAAGCGCTTTTTTATACATCTGAAATGTAAGTGTTTCTCTTTAAATAAATTTATGTTTTTTACGGAATTACACTATATGGCCCCTTCTTCATTCTATGTGGGTTATGTCCGAGGACGTTTTAACTTCTATATGGAGAAGATACCCCTGCGAAAGAACCTTTACGATTCTACCTTCAGTTCGCCTTCGGGGCTCCCCCGCTATTGCCAGTGGGCAATTCAAGCGTGTTTGGCTCATACAGCATATGCTTTGTGGGTCCCAACTTTCTGGTAAGTCTCCATTCACTCGGGTGGTGGTATCTACACAATCTTATGTTCACACACATTGGATCCCCTTGAAGGCCTCCAAGACTGCATATTTGTTTTCGTGTTTTTACCAGTGCTGCTAAGTTTGTTTGACCCATATGGTATACACCAATTTTGGGTCCAGTATCTCTGGTACGCCTTCATCTACTGTTGGGACAGTATTGTCACTAACTTAGTTGTTTTTTCACGTGGTGACTATAACAGTTCACATAAGGATGGACTTTGATTTATTCATAATGGACATTTACTAATATTTAATGATATTTGTTAATATCATATATGTATTAATTTTCATTTTTTTTCACTTCTTGTATCATCTTTAGCGCTACACTTGTTTATATGTATGGTTTATAGCAAAATTTCTATTTGCGTTGTTAGCTGCTTGCATTTTTGAGTAAGCGCATGGTTTTTTGGTTTTTATAGTACACTTAGATTAGGAAGTCTGCCTAGCAACAGCCATTTCAGGTGAGTTAAAAAAAAAATTTTCCTCCATTTTTTTTTTAGGAATTTTTTCATGCATTTTTTTTTTTTTTGTAGTGGACCTCCACTTTAATTAGCCTCAGAACCTGTGTAATTCATATGTGTTCAGGTTTAAAGGGATGAGGTGGCAACTCTACCATTGAAGTCTATGGGAGCCGAACAGGAGAAATGAAAAGTGCCTATTTTTGAAGGCTTATATGCAAGTAATTGGCCACAAAGGAGGTATGGGGGTCTGGGTACTGCCCTGGGGGACATGTATCAATAAAAGAAAAAAAAATGTTTTTTTCAGGAGCAGTGATTTTAATTCTGCTTAAAGTGCAACAATAAAATGAAAAATTCCTTTAAGTATAGTGCCTAGGCGGGAGTCCCCTTAATGTGCCTGTCAAATCCCACTTAAAATGACTTGCGGTTGCTGGCACCCGGCTATTGAAAAAACAAAAGAAGAAAACAGTATGGGGTCCCCCCCCCAGTCCATACCAGACCCTTATCCAGGCATGCAGGTCATGAAAGGGAGGGGACGAGTGAGCACCCCCCTCCCCCCGCCGAATCAAACCAGGCCACATGCCCTCAACATGGGGGGGGTGCTTTGGGGCAGTGGGAGCTCTCCCCCCCTCCACCCCAAAGCACCTCATCCCCATGTTGATGGGGACCAGGGCCTCATCCCCACAACCAGATCCGGCCCCCCCCCCCCCATGTAAATGAGTATAGAGTACATCGTACCCCTACCCATTCAGCAAAAAAGTAATAAAAACAAGAGACAAGTTTTTGACAATTCCTTTATTGAAAAATAAAAAAATTGTGTCCCCTCGATGTAAATCCATCATCAATCACGCCGCCCGCCCACCCACCCGAAGGATTGAAAACTCTCTCGCCTCCAGGGAGGCCTCCCGCCGAATGCCTGCTCTGCGCTTTTACTATTCTTATTTAGCTAAGGGGCGGGGCTACCTGGCTGCATCACTCAGTGGCACCGCCCCTTCTGACGTCACGGACTGGTGCATGCTGGGCCTGTCACGTTACAAGGGGGCGGGGCCACCGGGTGACGCAGCAAGGTGGCCCTGCCCCTTATCTATATAAGAAATATCAAAGCGCAGAGCAGGCATTTGGCGGGAGGCCTCCCTGGAGGCGAGAGAGTTTTTTTTATTTTTCGGGTCAGCTTGGCGGCGTGATTGACGATGGATTTACATTCAGGGACACAATTTTTTTATTATTTAATAAAGGAATTGTCAAACTCTTGTGTTTATTACCTTTAGACACTTTTTTTGTTTTGGTGAATGGGTAGGGGGTACGATGTATGCATGGCTGAACAGGCAAATGCTCGGGCCGAACCGTTCGCCCATCCCTAGCTGACAGCAGTGGCACCCGGTGTGGTCTTCTGCTGCTGTAGCCCATCTGCTTCAAGGTTGGATGTGTTGTGTGTTCAGAGATGGTATTCTGCATACCTTGTGGTTATTTGAGTTACTGTTGCCTTCCTATCATCTGGAACCAGTCTGCCCATTCTCCTCTGACATCAACAAGGCATTTTCCTCCACACAACTGCCGCTCACTGGATATTTTCTCTTTTTCCCACCATTCTCTGTAATCCCCGAGAGATGGTTGTGTGTGAAAATCCCAGAAATACTCAGACCGGCCCGTCTGGCGCCAACAACCCAATGCCACGTTCAAAGTCACTTAAATCAGTGGCAGAGCTTTCAGGGTCGCAGCAGTAGCACTTGCGTCTGGGCCCTGGCGTTCTGCCGCTGTGGGGGGGCCCCAAGACCCGGCATCTCCCCCTGCACCTCCGGCTGTCTGTTTTGGTATGCAGTGTGGGAGGTGGGAGGCGGCGATCGGCAGCTGTATGGTGCCCGCGAGCCGCGGGATCTCCCTGGGGCTTGTAGTTCTCTCTCCGAATGTATACAGTGGAGAGGGGAGGGGCCTCTGACCCGGGCATGTATCACCTTCACTCTTCAGTGATTCGCTCTGCTTCTACACTCTTGCCGATACATGCCCGGGTCAGAGGCCCCTCCCCTCTCCACTGTACACATTCGGAGAGAGAGCTACAAGCCCCGGGGAGATCCCGCAGTTCGCGGGCACCATTCAGCTGCCAATTGCCGCCTCCCCCCAGGTGGGGGGTACAGAGATGTGCTGGGGGTTTGGAGGTGCACAGACAGCGGAGACCAGCCAGGTACAGGGAGAACCTCTGGAGGGGAGGGGGGTGGTCCGGGAAACCTGATGTAAGGGGGGCTCTCTGGGGACCCTAATGTAAGGGGGGCTCTCTGGGGACCCTGATGTAAGGGGGGCTCTCTGGGGACCCTAATGTAAGGGGGGCTCTCTGGGGACCCTGATGTAAGGGGGCTCTCTGGGGACACTGACGTAAGGGGGGCTCTCTGGGGACCCTAATGTAAGGGGGGCTCTCTGGGGACCCTAATGTAAGGGGGGCTCTCTGGGGACCCTAATGTAAGGGGGGCTCTCTGGGGACCCTAATGTAAGGGGGGCTCTCTGGGGACCCTAATGTAAGGTGGGCTCTCTAGGGACCCTGATGTAAGGGGGGCTCTCTGGGGACCCTGTTGTAAGAAAGAGGCTGTCTGAGGACCCTAATGTAGGGGGGGGCTCTCTGGGACCCTGATGTAAGGGGGCTCTCTGGGGACACTGACGTAAGGGGGGCTCTCTGGGGACCCTAATGTAAGGGGGGCTCTCTGGGGACCCTGATGTAAGGGGGGCTCTCTGGAGACCCTGATGTAAGGGGGCTCTCTGGGGACACTGACGTAAGGGGGGCTCTCTGGGGACCCTAATGTAAGGGGGGCTCTCCTGGGGACCCTAATGTAAGGGGGGCTCTCTGGGGACCCTAATGTAAGGGGGGCTCTCTGGGGACCTCTAATGTAAGGTGGGCTCTCTGGGGACCCTGATGTAAGGGGGGCTCTCTGGGGACCCTGTTGTAAGAAGAGGCTGTCTGAGGACCCTAATGTAAGGGGGGCTCTCTGGGGACCCTGATGTAAGGGGGGCTCTCTGGAGACCCTGATGTAAGGGGGCTCTCTGGGGACACTGACGTAAGGGGGGCTCTCTGGGGACCCTAATGTAAGGGGGGCTCTCTGGGGACCCTAATGTAAGGGGGCTCTCTGGAGACCCTGATGTAAGGGGGCTCTCTGGGGACCCTAATGTAAGGGGGCTCTCTGGGGACCCTAATGTAAGGTGGGCTCTCTGGGGGACCCTGATGTAAGGGGGCTCTCTGGGGACCCTGTTGTAAGAAAGAGGCTGTCTGGGGACCTTGAAGTAAGGGGGGGCTCTCTGGGGACACTGACGTAAGGGGGGCTCTCTGGGGACCCTAATGTAAGGGGGCTCTCTGGGGACCCTAATGTAAGGGGGCTCTCTGGGGACCCTGATGTAAGGGGGGCTCTCTGGAGACCCTAATGTAAGGGGGGCTCTCTGGGGACCCTAATGTAAGGGGGGCTCTCTGGGGACCCTAATGTAAGGAGGGCCTCTCTGGGGACCCTGATGTAAGGGGGCTCTCTGGGGACCCTGTTGTAAGGAAAGAGGCTGTCTGAGGACCCTAATGTAAGGGGGGCTCTCTGGGGACCCTAATGTAAGGGGGGCTCTCTGGGGACCCTAATGTAAGGAGGGGCTCTCTGGGGACCCTGATGTAAGGGGGCTCTCTGGGGACCCTGTTGTAAGAAAGAGGCTGTCTGAGGACCCTAATGTAAGGGGGCTCTCTGGGGACCCTGATGCAAGGGGGGCTCTCTGGAGACCCTGATGTAAGGGGGCTCTCTGGGGACACTGACATAAGGGGGGCTCTCTGGGGACCCTAATGTAAGGGGGGCTCTCTGGGGACCCTAATGTAAGGGGGCTCTCTGGGGACCCTGATGTAAGGGGGGCTCTCTGGAGACCCTGATGTAAGGGGGCTCTCTGGGGACCCTAATGTAAGGGGGGCTCTCTGGGGACCCTAATGTAAGGTGGGCTCTCTGGGGACCCTGATGTAAGGTGGGCTCTCTGGAGACCCTGTTGTAAGAAAGAGGCTGTCTGGGGACCTTGAAGTAAGGGGGGGCTCTCTGGGGACCCTGATGTAATTAGGGGGGCTTTGGGAATTTTAATGTAAGTAGGGAGGCTCTCTGAGGACCCTGATGTAAGGGGGGATCCACACTCAGATATATAACGATATTTTATATATACATATATATATATATATATATATATATAATAAATACATACATACACCCACATGTATATTATATACCTATGTATGCCCACCCAAGCTTATGACTTTCTTTACTTCGCTGCTCCGGGCTCTAGCACCAGATCTTTTGTAGACTGAGCAATGCCCCTGGTGGGGTACTTCATGGTTTCTTGCACCGGGGCTCTGAAGATTCCAGTTACGCCTCTGACTTAATCCCTTTCTTCCCTATTCTGATGCTCGGTTTGAACTTCGGCAAGTCGCCTTCACAAGTCTAGATGCCTAAATGCATTGAGTTGCTGCCGTGTGATTGGCTGATCAGCCATTTGTGTTACTAATAAAGTGGCCGGTGAGTGGATATTCCCTCTGTGTGTTTTTCTGCTTTTCATCCACTCAATCAGGAATCCCAAATTATAGAACTGTATTCCCATAATGCTGCTGCAGTCTCTCACCTTGTGACTTGCTACAAAGTTACAATGTTGCATTCCGATTACTGAAGGAGAGGAAATGCTTTCTCCTGCCTTCTAAAAAGTTACAATGTAGAGTCTGGTAACTGGGGGGGGGGGGGGGGGGGGGAGGGAACTGAGGAAATGCCTCCTCCTGCCAGCAGCAGACTGATGACATCAGCTCAGCCTAGGCAAATTACTGGACCGAGAGAGACAAAAGATGGCTTTTTAAAACGAATCAGTGGAACTGAGTAATTATGGTCTCTGTATATTGTGATTACCAAGGATTTATTCATGCAATGAGTCACAGGCCTGAACTTTCTTCAGCCAAAGAGTTGTTTTCACCGTCCAGTTTCTGGAAAGCACCCACTTACAGGAAAGGGACTAGGTGCACCAGACACACTACGGGTTTTTCTTTCTCAGCAATCTGTATATCCAGTGGCGACTGGTAGTATATTTTGGGGGGGGGGGGGGCAGCAATCCATCCACCCCCACCCCCCGGCGGTCGTGTCTCCCGCACCCCCCCTATGGAGGCTCTCAAAATTTAGAGTTAGGGCTAGAGAAAATACTGGGGTGCCGTAAAGTGGCTCTGCAGCTTACGCATGTATTTGCAAATGTGTGCAAACTAAACCCCTGTTTTTAACGCATACTGTTAGACAGGTTTATGCGGTTGGTTGCAGACTGCTTGGTAAGTTGAGCTGGGAATTTTCTTTGGTTTTGTTTGACATGCGTTGCTCTTCCATGTGCTCCTAGCTGCAAAGGCCAGTTATAAGTGGGGGCGGTGGCCATTGGTTTGTACTTTGTTGAGCACCAGCTTGCCTTCTTCCTATACTGCTTCCTGGTGCCATCTCTTCCCCGGGTACATGACACACACACAACTGGCCATTCACATGATGTAAAAGAAAACGCGATTCTTCATCTACTTTCAGATGCCTTTGTAACAAAAGAATCAATGTTATTCATTTAACCTATCCGTGGTCATAAAGTTATGGCTGATTGGTGTACATAAACTGCAGTCTGACCACAGCGCAAGAGGTAGAACACATCCTTCAATGGACAGAACCTTAGGTCACAACTCTCTTGTTGGATCACACACCTAGAGCAGAAAAAAGGGAGGCTTAATTTCCGTAGTCCCCTATTGGTTCCTCCATCAGGTTTTTCTTCAGATTTATTGATGTAGGGGAACACCAGACATGGATCTGTTGGCATCTCGTCACAATTAAAGAAATCCCAGGTTCATTTCCAAAACATCAGCCTATTGGCAGACAGCAGATGATTTGGTCGCTCCATAGATGTCATACTGTCACTAAAACGTCTTCCTTGCCTTCTAAAGAGAATCGGATCAGAAAGAATTCCCACCATTCTGATAACTGAGGGCTGACCAAGAAAAGCCTGATGATCTGTGACCTCTTTCTGCTCAACCTGATCTTCTGTCCCTGAGACTGATTTCTCATCCTACTTTTCAGTTGCTGGATTTAACAGCATGGCTAGAGAAGCCAAAGTTCTCTTCTTGTACAGGATGGTCTCCCAGGGATGGTTGGACATGCTATGGGCTTGTAAGCCTTTTTTTTCCTGAGGTTATCACTCCACCTTTTTCATATAGTGTGCGGCTCTCAGTTTTAACCCTAGGACTCTTTCAGTTGTTGGATTCTCAGCCTTTCTCCAGTATTGCACGGACCAGCATCAAGCGCTGAGTACCATCAAAGGCAAATCCTGTTCTTTATTCCTTGGTTAGCAGCATTCTCCAAGGTGTCACCCACATTTTTAATCCCATTAAGTCTTCCTTGAATCTTAATCTGGTGCATTCAGTGCTGCAGATCCCCTCTTTGAACCAATACACGAGGTCCCTCTTGTGACATTGTCTCCGAAGATGGCCTTCCTCCATGTCATCACCAGCCTGGGGGGAATATAGGCTTCCTGGTTTTTGAAGTCCACCTTTTAGATCCTTCAAAAGGACAAGGTTGTCTTAGGACCTTGGTTGTCCTATTTTCCTCAGGTCACATCCTTTTACCATTCAAGCCATCTTTGGAAGATTGCTCTTTAGATCATAGTTGTTAGAGCTTATCTACTCAGGGGAGGGATGAGTTGAAGGACCGAGGGGGAATTGGATTTTTGTGCAAGATATATTGGTTTGGTGGTCCTGAGTGAAGATATTTCAACAGAAGGGGACCCATAGTCAGTGGCACAAGCTAGCCAGAGTATTATTTAGCTATGTGTTCTCTGTTAGTCTTCCACCACTGACTTCTTTGTGACTCTGAGGCATCATGTGAACAAATTCGGAGTCAGAAAATGTGTGGATTTAACCCATGTCCTTTAGAACCACCAATCACGCACCATGGCACGCTTTGCATAGTGCACTTTCTTTAGTCAACAGAAATGTACCCTACTATGAAAGGGCCACTTGGTTGTAGTTGGACCTCTCTTGGTGGTAGTTGGACCACTCTTGGTTGTAGTTGGACCACTCTTGGTTGTAGCTGGACCCCTCTTGGTTTTAGTTGGACCACTTTTGGTTGTAGTTGGGCCACTCTTTGTTGTAGTTGGACCCCACCTGGTTGTAGTTGGACCACTCTTGGTTGTAGTTGGACCACTCTTGGTTGTAGTTGGACCACTCTTGGTTGTAGTTGGACCACTCGTGGTTGTAATTGGACCTCCCATGCTATAGGTTCCCAGCCCTCCTCTTCTGCCTTTTGGAAGATGGACTACCTGTTTGTCATTCCAGAAGTTCCACAAAGGGACCTCGGGAGTCCAGCTCAACCATCTTCCACTGGAGTCACCAGATCAGACTTATTCTTATGCGGTGAGCACATCCTTGGTTTTTGGCATCAAGCATCATTTTTCCAGTTGCTGGTCCTCTGTCCACACTATCACCAAGTCTCACCATATACATGTTTCAGCATTAGACCGTGAGGTCCCACAGGCCATGGAGTGATTTGGGCACACCATGTTTTTTGAGGGTTACCCATGGCATGTGTTTGCCTTCCTGACTTGTTTGGACTCACATTGGCAGTCCATGCGAAGAAGTGTCCTCAATGGGAGAAAAAGGGATTTGCACTCACTGTAAGATCTGTTCCTCTACCAGTTTACTGAGGAACATGGGTTCACTGCTTCTTGCTCCTGAGCTCAGTAGTGATGGGTATAGACAGGGTCGGGACAAAGGGTGGGCAGGAGGGGAAGCTGCCCTGTCCTGGTACTGGGTATAGGTGCTCTCTGACACTAGGCAAAGCAAAGGACACAGCATCTTCTAGTGGCCATACACTGAATGTACAGGACAGGTTTATGAATAGGATGATAAAACTTAAATGTATCAGTATGGGTGGAAGTTGCGGAGTCATATATTGCGAACAGTTATGGGTAGAGTAGTAGATGGCCTCATATAGTGCAAACAGTTATGGATGGAGAAGTAGGTGGGGTTACAGTATCTCAAAAATTGAGTACACCCCTCACATTTTTTGTAAATATTTTATTCTATCTTTTCATGTGACAACACTGAAGAAATGACACTTTGCTACAATGTAAAAATTGGGTAAAATTAGCCATTTTCCCTCCCCGGTGTCATGTGACTCGTTACTATTACAAGGTCTCAGGTGTGAATGGGGAGCAGGTGTGTTAAATTTGGTGTTATCGCTCTCACTCTCTCATACTGGTCACTGGAAGTTCAACATGGCACCTCATGGCAAAGAACTCTCTGATGTGAAAAAAAATTGTTGCTCTACATAAAAGATGGCCTAGGCTATAAGAAGATTGGCAAGACCCTGAAACTGAGCTGCAGCACGGTGGCCAAGACCATACAGCGGTATAACAGGACGAGGTTCCACGCAGAACAGACCTCGCCATGGTCCACCAAAGAAGTTGAGGTCACGTGCTCAGCGTCATATCCAGAGGTTGTCTTTGGAAATAGACGTATGAGTGCTGCCAGCATTGCTGCAGAGGTTGTAGGGGTGGGGGGTCAGCCTGTCAGTGCTCAGACCATACGCCGCACACTGCATAAAATTGGTCTGCATGGCTGTTGTTCCAGAAGGAAGCCTCTTCTAAAGATGATGTACAAGAAAGCCCACAAACAGTTTGCTGAAGACAAGCAGACTAAGGACATGGATTACTGGAACCATGTCCTGTGGTCTGATGAGACCAAGATAAACGTATTTGGTTCAGATGGTGACAAGCGTGTGTGGGGGCAACCAGGTGAGGAGTACAAAGACAAGTGTGTCTTGTCTACAGTCAAGCATGGTGGTGGGAGTGTCATGGTCTGGGGCTGCATGAGTGCTGCCGGTGTTCTGCCGAGAAAGTTCCGCTCCGCGGATAAGGACCCCCCTCATCTGCGCAAGCGCTGCGCCTGCACAGTAGGATCCGGAGGAAATAGCTGAAGATGAATAGGGGAAAATCAGCTGTACACGGCGCCTGTAAGAGGGCCCCTCGCGGGCTCGCTTCGCTCGCCACGCTTTGCTCGCCATGCTTCGGGCACGGCCTCGCTTCGCTCGGCTCTTTTTTATTCCCCCTCTAGGTCCAGTTGGATGGTGGGGAAGGAACCTGGACCCAGGGCGCAGGCACCGTGTACAGCTGATTGTAGATGTTGTGCTTCGGCTATCTCCGGCGGCTGATAGTAGTTCGTACTGCGCAGGCGTTACAGGGGGGGAACTTATACGCCGAGGGAACTTTCTCGGCAAGACACCGGCACTGGGGAGCTACAGATCATTGAGGGAACCATGAATGCCAACATGTACTGTGACATACTGAAGCAGAGCATGATCCCCTCCCTTCAGAGAGTGGGCCGCAGGGCAGTATTCCAACATGATAACGACCCCAAACACACCTCCAAGACGACCACTGCCTTGCTAAAGAAGCTGAGGGTAAAGGTGATGGACTGGCCAAGCATGTCTCCAGACCTAAACCCTATTGAGCATCTGTGGGACATCCTCAAAACGGAAGGAGGAGGAGCGCAAGGTCTCTAACATCCACCAGCTCTGTGATGTCATCATGGAGGAGGGGAAGAGGACTCCAGTGGTAACCTGTGAAGCTCTGGTGACCTCCATGCCCAAGAGGGTTAAGGCAGTGCTGGAAAATAATGGTGGCCTCACAAAATATTGACACTTTGGGCCCAATTTGGACATTTTCACTTCGGGGTGTACTCACTTTTGTTGCCAGCGGTTTAGACATTAATGGCTGTGTGTTGAGTTATTTTGAGGGGACAGCAAATTTACACTGTTATACAAGCTGTACACTCACTACTTTACATTGTAGACAAGTGTCATTTCTTCAGTGTTGTCACATGAAAAGAGAGAATAAAATATTTACAAAAATGTGAGGGGTGTACTTACTTTTGTGAGATACTGCATATTGGGGTCTCCCCCGGGAGGTGTATATATTGGGGTCTCTCCCGGGAGGTGTATATATTGGGGTCTCCCCTGGGAGGTGTATATATTGGGGTCTCCCCCGGGAGGTGTATATATTGGGGTCTCCCCCGGGAGGTGTATATATAGGGGTCTCCCCCGGGAGGTGTATATATTGGGGTCTCCCCTGGGAGGTGTATATATTGGGGTCTCCCCCAGGAGGTGTATATATTGGGGTCTCCCCCAGGAGGTGTATATATAGGGGTCTCCCCTGGGAGGTGTATATATTGGGGTCTCCCCCAGGAGGTGTATATATTGGGGTCTCCCCTAGGAGGTGTATATATTGGGGTCTCCCTCAGGAGGTGTATATATTGGGGTCTCCCCCGGGAGGAGGTGTATATATTGGGGTCTCCCCGGGAGGTGTATATATTGGGGTCTCCCCGGGAGGTGTATATATTGGGGTCTCTCCCGGGAGGTGTATATATTGGGGTCTCCCCGGGAGGTGTATATATTGGGGTCTCCCTGGGAGGTGTATATATTGGGGTCTCCCCGGGGAGGTGTATATATTGGGGTCTCCCCGGGGAGGTGTATATATTGGGGTCTCCCCCGGGAGGTGTATATATAGGGGTCTCCCCGGGGAGGTGTATATATTGGGGTCTTCCCCTGGGAGGTGTATATATTGGGGTCTCCCCCGGGAGGTGTATATATTGGGGTCTCCCCCGGGGGCTGTATATATTGGGGTCTCCCCGGGAGGTGTATATATTGGGGTCTCCCCGGGAGGTGTATATATTGGGGTCTCCCCCGGGAGGTGTATATATTGGGGTCTCCCCGGGAGGTGTATATATTGGGGTCTCCCCCGGGAGGTGTATATATTGGGGTCTCCCCCGGGAGGAGGTATATATATTGGGGTCTCCCCCGGGAGGTGTATATATTGGGGTCTCCCCGGGAGGTGTATATATTGGGGTCTCCCCGGGAGGTGTATATATTGGGGTCTCTCCCGGGAGGTGTATATATTGGGGTCTCCCCGGGAGGTGTATATATTGGGGTCTCCCTGGGAGGTGTATATATTGGGGTCTCCCCGGGGAGGTGTATATATTGGGGTCTCCCCGGGGAGGTGTATATATTGGGGTCTCCCCCGGGAGGTGTATATATAGGGGTCTCCCCGGGGAGGTGTATATATTGGGGTCTTCCCCTGGGAGGTGTATATATTGGGGTCTCCCCCGGGAGGTGTATATATTGGGGTCTCCCCCGGGGGCTGTATATTTGGGGTCTCCCCAGGAGGTGTATATATTGGGTCTCCCCGGGAGGTGTATATATTGGGGTCTCCCCCGGGAGGTGTATATATTGGGGTCTCCCCCGGGAGGTGTATATATTGGGGTCTCCCCGGGAGGTGTATATATTGGGGTCTCCCCCGGGAGGTGTATATATTGGGGTCTCCCCGGGAGGTGTATATATTGGGGTCTCCCCCGGGGAGGTGTATATATTGGGGTCTTCCCCTGGGAGGTGTATATATTGGGGTCTCCCCCGGGAGGTGTATATATTGGGGTCTTCCCCTGGGAGGTGTATATATTGGAGTCTCCCCCGGGAGGTGTATATATTGGGGTCTCCCCCGGGAGGTGTATATATTGGGGTCTCCCCGGGAGGTGTATATATTGGGGTCTCCCCCGGGGAGGTGTATATATTGGGGTCTTCCCCTGGGAGGTGTATATATTGGGGTCTCCCCCGGGAGGTGTATATATTGGGGTCTCCCCCGGGGGGTGTATATATTGGGGTCTCCCCGGGAGGTGTATATATCGGGGTCTCCCCCGGGAGGTGTATATATTGGGGTCTCCCCGGGAGGTGTATATATTGGGGTCTCCCCGGGAGGTGTATATATTGGGGTCTCCCCGGGAGGTGTATATATTGGGGTCTCCCTGAGAGGTGTATATATTGGGGTCTCCCCTGGGAGGTGTATATATTGGGGTCTCCCCGGGGGGTGTATATATTGGGGTCTCCCCGAGAGGTGTATATATTGGGGTCTCCCCTGGGAGGTGTATATATTGGGGTCTCCCCGGGGGGTGTATATATTGGGGTCTCCCCGAGAGGTGTATATATTGGGGTCTCCCCTGGGAGGTGTATATATTGGGGTCTCCCCGGGGGGTGTATATATTGGGGTCTCCCCGGGGGGTGTATATATTGGGGTCTCCCCGGGAGGTGTATATATAGGGGTCTCCCCGGGGAGGTGTATATATTGGGGTCTTCCCCTGGGAGGTGTATATATTGGGGTCTCCCCCGGGAGGTGTATATATTGGGGTCTCCCCCGGGGGCTGTATATATTGGGGTCTCCCCAGGAGGTGTATATATTGGGGTCTCCCCGGGAGGTGTATATATTGGGGTCTCCCCCGGGAGGTGTATATATTGGGGTCTCCCCGGGAGGTGTATATATTGGGGTCTCCCCCGGGAGGTGTATATATTGGGGTCTCCCCGGGAGGTGTATATATTGGGTCTCCCCGGGGAGGTGTATATATTGGGGTCTTCCCCTGGGAGGTGTATATATTGGGGTCTCCCCGGGAGGTGTATATATTGGGGTCTTCCCCTGGGAGGTGTATATATTGGAGTCTCCCCCGGGAGGTGTATATATTGGGGTCTCCCCGGGAGGTGTATATATTGGGGTCTCCCCGGGAGGTGTATATATTGGGGTCTCCCCGGGAGGTGTATATATTGGGGTCTCCCCGAGAGGTGTATATATTGGGGTCTCCCCTGGGAGGTGTATATATTGGGGTCTCCCCGGGGGGTGTATATATTGGGGTCTCCCCGAGAGGTGTATATATTGGGGTCTCCCCTGGGAGGTGTATATATTGGGGTCTCCCCGGGGGGTGTATATATTGGGGTCTCCCCGGGAGGTGTATATATTGGGGCCCCCATACAGAGTCCGATGTCCGGTGTGGGGAGGAGGTTTCGATGTCCGGTGGGGGGATCCGATGCCTCCGGTCGCTGTGTCCTCCGGGTGGAGCCGCTCTCCCCTCCCCCCTCCGCTCTCCTCCTCCAGCGCCCTCTAGCGCCCCCAGAGCAGATCGGACGGTCCGGCGGTTACATTGTATCCTCCCAGAGATCCTCCCCCGGTAGGTCGGTCGGTCGGTCGGTCCCCGGGGTGGCAGAGGAAGTGTGCGGGCGGCCATGAGACCCTGAGGAGGTGGGGGAGGGGATCCCTGGCAGTGGCCCCCCGAGCGGCCCCTCTGGACACCCGGCCGGCTCCCGCCTTTGTTTTGCAGAACTTTGGGGAAAGTTTAGTAAATAGGAGGAGGGTGGGGGAGGGGAATCCGGTGCCAGGAGGGCGACATACCCCATCCGGATCTATCATACTCCAACCGGACCCTTCCCTGGGATTGTATAGAGTCCATAGGGATCCTACCCAAGGATCAGACATACTCCAAGTGGACCTTTCCTGGGGATCTGACTTACTCCACCCGGATCCTTCCTCTGGGATTATACATACTCCAACTGGATTCTTCAGGCATCTGACATCCCCCATCTGGACCCTTCCCTGGAGTCATACATACTCCAACTGGACCCTTCCTTGAGATCAGACATACCCCAATTGGATCTGACATCCCCCCCCCCCCATCTGGACCCTTCCTTGGGATTGTACATCATCCATAGGGATCCTTCTCTGGAATCAGACATACTCCATGTGGACACATTACAGGCATCGACATCCCCCCACCTGGACCCTTTCCTAATATCAGACATACCCCATTCAGATCCTCTTCATCTGGATCTTCTTCCAAGGATTGTACAAACTCCATCCAGATCTTTCCTTTGGGATCTGACATACTCCATCCAGATCCTTCCTTAGACCCACACATACCCCATCTGGACCCTTCCCTGGGATTTTACATACTCCAGTTGGATCTATCCCTGGGATCTCACATGCCCTGAATGGACCCTTCATACATTCTTCATCCAGGCCCTTCCCGAGGATCTACCATACCCCTTTCCTGGGATCTGACATAGTCCATCCAGATCCTTCCTTAGGCCCACACATACCCCATTTGGACCCTTTCCAAGGATCTGACATACTCCAATTGGATCTGTCCCAGGGATCTCACATCCCTCGTATGGACCCTTCCCTGGGGTCATACATACTTCATTTGGGCCCTTCCCAAGGATCTAACCTACCCTTTTCCTGGAATCTGACATAACCCCTTCCAGGCCCTTCCCAAGGATCATACATACTCCTCCAATCGGATCTGTCCCTGGAATCTCATATCCTCCATCTGGACCTTCTCCCTGGGATCTGACATACTCCAACTGGATCTATCAGTGGGATCTGACATACCCTATCTGAACCCTTCCCTGGGATCTCATCCTCTATCTGGACCCTTTTCTGGAAAAATGGCGTCCAGCGTCTCTGGCGCTGCCCAGGGGGCTGCTGGGAACATGGCCCTCCCCTGGTATCACCGGGACCTGAGCCGAGCAGCGGCCGAGGAGCTCCTGGCCAAGGCTGGTCGGGACGGGAGCTTCCTGGTGAGGGACAGCGAGAGTGTCACCGGGGCGTACGCCCTCTGCGTCTTGTAAGTATAAAATCCTCAGGCCTGAGAGCCTTCACTGTCAGCTTGCTGAACCCCCCCCCTCCCCCCCCAATCTTCCAGGATCCGCTATTCGCTACAAGAGACAAGCGAAGCCATCAGACCGCGGATTCGGCGAATCTCTACTGGATCTCGGGCCCATTGCGCATCTCCGATTTTATCAGAATACGTCCCACCGGCAGCCCCATTGGTCGGTCACATTGTCCGATGTGGTGATCGATCCTCGGGCAAAGAACGCTGAATTCGGCACATTGCCCTGTACACGTTTCCGACAGATCGGAGAAACGCGGCTCGCCAGATTCCAGGAGGTTCACCGAATTCGTAAAAAAACGATTCGCTCGTTTCAGGAAAGGGCCAAAATCTGGCCTGCCGGTGGAAAGTTGTTATTAATATTATTATTGTTATTATTATTGTTATTGTTATTATTTTTATTATTATATTGTATATTCTCTGTGTTCTGTTTTTATATTATTAGTAGTAGTAGTAGTAGTAGTAATAAGATTGTTGTTGTTTGTTACTTTGTATCTTTTCTGTTTGTATTATTATTATTATTATTATTACTATATAAAAAAAGAACACAGAGAAGATGTAGTTGGATTTTCTGTTTTATATTACTATTTATTATTATTATTTTTATTATTATTATTATATAAAAACAGAACACAGAGAAGATGCAATGTAATAATATTATTATTCTTCCTATTATTAATATTATTATTATTATTATATTAATATATTATTATTTTTACACTGTATGCTCTCTGTGTTCTGTTTTTATATTATTAGTAATAGTTGTAATATTGTTGTTGTATGTTACTATTTTTGTTACTTTGTAGCTTTTCTGTTTATATTCTTAATAATAATATGATTCTTTTTAATAACAGAAAAGCTACAAAGTAACAAAAATAGTAACATACAACAACAATATTACAACTATTACTAATAATATAAAAACAGAACACAGAGAAGATACAATGTAATCATATTATTATTAATAGGAAGAAGAATATAAACAGAAAAGATACAAAGTAACAAACAACAACAATACTACAAATAATAATAATATTAGTATTGTTGTATGTTACTATTTTTGGTAATTTGTATATTTTCTGTTTATATTCTTCTTCCTATTATTATTATTATTATTATTATTATTATTATTATTACAGTTTCCTATAATGTATGTCAAGGCAATTCCTTTTCTTTTTCTTCTTTCCTTTGGATGGAGTGGGGAAGGATTATAACCCCGGGGGGGGGGGCTCTAAGGTTTCAATCTAATGTGCCACTGCCCCTCTGAATAGCAGTTCGAGATGGATCGCTTTTCAGAGGGTGCTTGACAGGAGATATGTCACCTCCTCTCCACATGTTTAAGGACTTGTTCACATGTAAGGCTGTGGTGCGGTAAAACCCTGTGGTTGACCCCCCCCCCCTGCTTTTACCGCCCCACAACTGCTACTACCCCTCCCCCTTGTGGGTGTATTCATCCCTTGGCCATGATGCTTTGCTTCAGGGGCCACAGTAAGAGTTAGGCTCCGCTTTCACTAGTGCGACTTGTCATGCAAAATTTGGACACATACAGTCGCATGACAAGTCACAGCCCATTGATTTCAATGGCAAACGTTCCCATCTATGCGACTTAACGTTTTCCGCCACTTTGAAAAGTTTCCTGCACTACTTTGATGCGACTTTTAATGTAGAGATCTGTAAAGTTGGCTCAAAGCTTCACTCCAAAATCATGCGACTTTGTGGTCACAATAGTGGGAACGTAGCCTTACCCCCCCCCCCCTCCCCACCTGATGCTTTTGGCAGGGGTAGCTCTAGCTGACGGCGACCCGTTCAAGTGCATGGGGCCGCTCTGCAAGCGCCCTCCCTCCTTCTGCGTGAAAGTTGCGCCGCACTTGTGCGGGGGATCAAGAGGTTAGAGCAGGCGGCGAGGAGGCGATGCCACGCTTCCTCACCGCTTGTCAAAATGCACTCTAAAGAGCGACCTGAATGTGGATTTCTCTTCAGAGAGCATCGCCCTTAGCCCTCGTTCACATTGACTCCGGCTTTAAAAAAAAATCGCGCAACTTCATCTGAAATCGCATGCACGTCGGTGCGACTTGGGGGGGGTGACTTGGAAGACATCTGTGGTTTCATGAACAGACGTCTATGCAAGTCGCACCCCGAAATCGCGCCAAAAATAGTGCAGGAACTACTTTTTGCAAAACGATGCGGCGCCGCAAAGTCGGCGTCGCACCGATCTGAACAGTGCCATGGCCGGCAATAGAATGCGACTTGTCATGCGATTTTTTTTTTTTTTTTTTTTGATCTGTCCAATCGCATGACAAGTCGCTCCAATGTGAACGAGGGCGTAATCTTACAAAACAGGCTGAACCAACATGTTGCAGCCACCTGCATGGCACGCGATTGCGGCGCAGCCCCATTGCCCTTTAATGGTTCGTGGCGGTACTGCCCCCCCCCCCCCCCCCCTTTCTTGTGTGGTAAAATGTTGTCACCAGAACAGGAAGTGAAGGGAAATCTCTCGAATGGAGCCCCTGATAGCAGTAAAGAGTAGAACTATAGGCAGTAGATCTGTTATTTCCCCCACTTCATGTAACGGGCCAAGCTGGCCAGGAAAAGTGACAGTTGTAGAGGATGGGTCAAACCATATAATATCGCCGGGGGGGGGGGGGGGGGGGTTCAGAATAGCCAACTTTAATTTTAATATAATATATAGTCTTGTGCGGTGTGTCAGTGAACTGTCTGGAGTCTTGTGCGGTGTGACAGTGAACTGTCTGGAGTCTTGTGCGGTGTGACAGTGAACTGTCTGGAGTCTTGTGCGGTGTGACAGTGAACTGTCTGGAGTCTTGTGCGGTGTGACAGTGAACTGTCTGGAGTCTTGTGCGGTGTGACAGTGAACTGTCTGGAGTCTTGTGTGGTGTGACAGTGAACTGTCTGGAGTCTTGTGCGGTGTGACAGTGAACTGTCTGGAGTCTTGTGCGGTGTGACAGTGAACTGTCTGGAGTCTTGTGCGGTGTGACAGTGAACTGTCTGGAGTCTTGTGCGGTGTGACAGTGAACTGTCTGGAGTCTTGTGCGGTGTGACAGTGAACTGTCTGGAGTCTTGTGCGGTGTGACAGTGAACTGTCTGGAGTCTTGTGCGGTGTGACAGTGAACTGTCTGGAGTCTTGTGCGGTGTGACAGTGAACTGTCTGGAGTCTTGTGCGGTGTGACAGTGAACTGTCTGGAGTCTTGTGCGGTGTGACAGTGAACTGTCTGGAGTCTTGTGCGGTGTGACAGTGAACTGTCTGGAGTCTTGTGCGGTTGTGACAGTGAACTGTCTGGAGTCTTGTGCGGTGTGACAGTGAACTGGTTGCGCTGTGAGCGGAGCTCATCTGACATTCCTGTGCGGTGGCCTTCCCCCCTCCCCCCCCCCCCCCCCGGTGTCCCGGGAATAATTCGGCACAGGAAGTGGCAGCACATCCTCGGCTGAGCCGTAAATCTGGAGTCCTCTCCACCGCAGCCAAGTTGGTCGGGGGCGGAGTCATCTTTTGTACGCCGCGGCCTTCCTGTCCCAGCGCAGAGATCACTGCGAGCCGAGGAAGTCACTGATTGGTCGTCCGCAGATCCCTCCGCTGTGACTGCATTGTTAAAATGTATCCATTATACAGCGCCTTAAAAAAGTATTCATACCCCTTGAAATTTCCCACATTTTGTCACGTTACAACCAAAAACGTAAATGTATTTTATTGGGATTTTATGTGATAGACCAACACAAACTGACACATAATTGTGAAGTGGAAGGAAAATGATAAATGATACAAATAAATATGTGAAAAGTGTTGGGGGGACATTTGTATTCAGCCCCCTTTTCTCTGATACCCCTAACTAAAATCTAGTGGAACCAATTGCCTTCAGAAGTCACCTAATTAGTAAATAGAGTCCACCTGTGTGTCATTTAATCTCAGTATGAATACAGCTGTTCTTTGAAGCCCTCATAGGTTTGTTAGAGAACCTTAGTGAACAAACAGCATCATGAAGGCCAAGGAACACACCAGACAGGTCAGGGATAAAGTTGTGGAGAAGTATAAAACAGGGTTAGGTTATAAAAAAAAATATCCCAAGCTTTGAACATCTCACGGAGCTCTGTTCAATCCATCATCGGAAAATGGAGAGAGTATGGCACAACTGCAAACCCACCAAGACATGGCCGTCCACCTAAACTGACCGGCCCGGCAAGGAGAACATTCATCAGAGAAGAGCCAAGAGGTCCATGGTAACTCTGGAGGAGCTGCAGAGATCCACAGCTCAGGTGGGAGAATCTGTCCACAGGACAACTATTAGTCGTGTTCTCCACAAATCTGCCCTTTATGGAAGAGTGACAAGAAGAAAGACATTGGTGAAAGAAAATCATAAGAAGTCCTGTTTGTAGTTTGTGAGAAGCCATGTGGGGGACACAGCAAAGATGTGGAAGAAGGTGATCTGGTCAGATGAGACCAAAATTCAACTTTTTGGCCTAAAAGCAAAACGCTATGTGTGGGGAAAACTAACACTGCACATCACCCTGAACACACCATCCCCACCGTGAAACATGGTGGTGGCAGCATCATGTTGTGGGGATGATTTTCTTCAGCAGGGACAGGGAAGCTGGTCAGAGTTGATGGGAAGATGGATGGAGCCAAATACAGGACAATCTTAGAAGAAAACCTGTTAGAGTCTGCAAAAGACTTGAGACTGGGATGGAGGTTCACCTTCCAGCAGGACAACGACCCGAAACATCCAGCCAGAGCTACAATGGAATGGTTTAGATCAAAGCATATTCATGTGTTAGAATGGCCCAGTCACAGTCCAGACCTAAATCACATTGAGAATCTGTGGTAAGACTTGAAAATTGCTGTTCACAGACGCTCTCCATCCAATCTGACAGAGCTTGAGATATTTTACAAAGAAGAAGAATGGGCAGAAATGTCCCTCTCTAGATGTGCAAAGCTGGTAGAGACATCCCCAAAAAGACTTGCAGCTGTAATTGTAGTGAAAGGTGGTTCTACAAAGTACTGACTCCGGGGGGCGCCATACAAATGTACCCCCCACACGTTTAACATATTTATTTGTATCATTTATCATTTTCCTTCCACTTCACAATTAGGTGTCACTTTGTGTTGGTCCATCACATAAAATACATTTACGTTTTTGGTTGTAACATGACAAAATGTGGGAAATTTTAAGGGGTATGAATACTTTTTCAAGGCGCTGTATTCATCATATTCCTCCCATGAGGGGTTTACTTAAAGCCCCGCCCCTCCCATCACCAGCACAAACCCTTATGAAATGAACTGGAAATCGCTTGCCGCAGTTTGATCCACACAGGATAAGACGTGTGCAATCCTGCAGCACCCCTACGCCCCATCAGGAAACCTGCATCCAGGGTCATGTGACGTGTACAACCTAGAGGGCATCATATACTCAGGACAGAAGGAAGTGCTGCACCGCACTGAAAAAAGTCAGACGCCGTTTAAACAATTAGGAAATATTCAAGCGTGTAAAGGGGTGGAGCCAGGAGGGGGGAGGAACCAAGAGCAAAAAAAAAAAAGCTAATTTAATAGGTGTAGGTCCACGTTAAATTTCCACCTAAAGAGGAACTACAGTCTCTTTCCATTTGACTCCGCCCTCCTCTGGCGCCAGCGAACCTGCGGCACCTCTGCGCACGCGCAGGGGATCTTCCGCGCATGCGCAATACGCAGCAGTTTTGTATCTCTTTTTTTTTTTAAATCGTCCATCTTTGCGCATGCGCAGGGAACCCCATGCATGTGCAGATGTCCGGCAGGGACCCTAAACCCTGCGCCACATCTGCGCAGTCGTAGAATCAGGGTGGGGGGCGCAAATGCCTCTCTTGTCACAAAAAAGACATTAAATTAAAAAAGACATTTTTTTTTAATTTATTCAAATAAATTTCAAACTCAATAAAAATAAATTTTCAGAAAGAAATTAAAAAATAAAATATCAACATATGAAGGTTATTAAAGTATTATAAGTATATATAAAGTAATAATATATAACTATTGGCATTGAAGTATATATATATATATGTGTGTGTGTGTGTATATATATATATATGTATATATATATATATATATATATATAAATTATAATCTTCTTTTTTTTGTATGATTTTTTTTTTGTGGGGGGGGGGGGGGGTTAGAACCCCTCTCAGATTTTACGGTTATCCCCTCACTTCCTGGCCCCGGTGTCACTCTCTTTATTTGTTCTGGTCGCTGTTCTCAGCGGGACAGGAAGTCAGGAAGTGAAATTAAAAAAATGGGACAGTTGTCACCAAAATCAGGAAGTAAGGAGAAAACTCCTAATAGGGACACCTGTATGTTGGAATTTCTCTCACTTCCTGTTGTGTCTCCAGGACAGGAAGTGAAGTGAAGGGTCCCTGGAAAAAAAAAAAAAAAAAAAAATACTTTGCTTCCCACCGTTCTATTTTAGTAGGTGAAATGTCCCCAATCTGTACATTGACTTGACTTTGACCTTTCTATGAGATCTTCCAGGTAGGATCTGAACGTGACAACCCAGCAGCCTGGCCAGGCCGGGGCGGGGGGGGGGGGGGGGGGGCGGAGGATCCCGGGCGTCCGGTGTAGTCTGGATTATTGGTGGATGTGTGTTTTATAAACAGCCCAACAATGCTTCCTTCTAATCGCTTCCCGGCAGGAATGTCACATGTCCCCGAGGGCTGTACAGCGCGCTCCGCGTCGCCCTATAATTATATCATTGTGTCCCCCGAGGGAGCCGTTCCCTACACACCGCAATTATACCAGGATACAATGTGTCAGAGCCATATACATGTATAATAATAATAGTGGGACTGTGGGGGGACATTAGAGTGTAAGCTCCTCTGGTACAGAGACTGATGTGACTGGCTCCGTGTTCTCTGTACAGCACTGCGGTATATGTCAGAGCTATATACATGTATAATAATAATAGTGTGTGACTGTGGGGGGACATTAGAGTGTAAGCTCACAATCATTACAATAAGGAACGATGAGGAAGTGTATGTAAGGACAATTAGTGTTGCGCTCCTGGGGGAGGGGCGCCTCCTATATTCGCTCGGGGTGGTTAATGTGTAACCTTCGCTGTTTGCCTTCTGATCTCTGTGGATAAGGCTCGGCTTTATATGAGTAAACTGACACCATAGGCAGTAATGGGGGGGGGGGGTCTCAATATTGAGTTGGTCCACCCTATAACAGCGTCAACTCTTCTGAGCTTCTGAGAAGGCCGTCCACAAGGTTTAGGAGTGTGTCTATGGGAATGTTTGACCATTCTGACCTCAACCTGATAGAACACCTTTGGGATGAATTAGAGTGTAGACTGCGAGCCAGGCCTTCTCGTCCAACATCAGTGCCTGACCTCACAAATGCTCTTCTGGAAGAATGGTCAAACATTCCCATAGACACACTCCTAAACCTTGTGGAGAGCCTTCCCAAAAGAGTTGAAGCTGTTTTAGCTGCAAAAGGTTGGCCAACTCAATATTGAACCCTACGGACTAAGACTGGGATGCCATTAAAGTTCATGTGTGTGTAAAGGCAGGCGTCCCAATACTTTTGGTAATATAGTGTATGTCAACCAATCAATGAAATGATCGTGCGATGGAGGGTGAAGAGGGGCTTTGATTAACCCCTTCCCACCCAGGCCCGGAGTCCCTTTTAGGAGGGTCTGTATGTCCGAGGGGGTGGGGTGGCGTTTTGTGGGAAGGATCGGCAAAGAAATGAGCAGTTTGATTGGCTGCCACAGTGGTCACATGATCAGGAGCCGATCCTGCCAGCTACAGATTGGCCAGTGGGGGCCTAGAACTGCCTTTTCTAGCTCGGTCTCTGTGCTGGGCGCGCTCTCACCCCAGAAACCTCAAACGCCCAGTGACGCCTATGTGCGCCAATGCTCGCCCCTTCGCCATCGCTCATGGCTGGACCAATTACCAAAATTTGGTACACAGATATCAATAATAAAAAAAAAAAAAGTTAAAGTAACGTTATTTAGTACAGTGCAGAAGGGTTAGAATGTCGGTAAAGTTTTTTTATTGCATTGGGTGCTTCCTCCTCTCGTCATTTCATGGTGTCACCGAGACGCACAGTGAAGGGAGGAGAGAAATCCTTCCTGGACTTTAGTCTTTAAAAGCTCAACTCCAAGCAAACCAGCCAAAGGAGCGTTATTTTGTCCATCCAGTCCTGAGAATTTACACAGCTCCGCCACATACAGCCCAGTCCTTGTCTGTCAGGGGAGGCAGTTGCCTCTGTGGGCCTCACCCTCATTGTACTTTTACCCTCCATGACCTCATACCCTGGTGATGTCACGGCTCACGTTGCTGCTTCCTGTATCGTGTAACTTCTTGTAACATAGTAACACTTCAGAGAGAACATGATGCCCCACCATTGGCTGTCTATTGTGGCGGCTTCCTCTCCAGTGACCCCCTTGGCCAGCGCATAGTGCTCCTTCCTCTCCAGTGACCCCCTTGGCCAGCGCTTAGTGCTCCTTCCTCTCCAGTGACCCCCTCGGCCAGCACTTAGTGCTCCTTCCTCTCCAGTGACCCCCTTGGCCAGCGCATAGTGCTCCTTCCTCTCGTGACCCCCTTGGCCAGCGCATAGTGCTCCTTCCTCTCCAGTGACCCCCTTGGCCAGCGCATAGTGCTCCTTCCTCTCCAGTAACCCCCTTGGCCAGCGCATAGTGCTCCTTCCTCTCCAGTGACCCCCTTGGCCAGCGCATAGTGCTCCTTCCTCTCCAGTGACCCCCTTGGCCAGCGCATAGTGCTCCTTCCTCTCCAGTGACCCCCGTGGCCAGCGCATCGTGCTCCTTCCTCTCCAGTGACCCCCTCGGCCAGCGCTTAGTGCTCCTTCCTCTCCAGTAACCCCCTTGGCCAGCGCTTAGTGCTCCTTCCTCTCCAGTGACCCCCTTGGCCAGCGCATAGTGCTCCTTCCTCTCCAGTGACCCCCTTGGCCAGCGCATAGTGCTCCTTCCTCTCCAGTGACCCCCTTGGCCAGCACATAGTGCTCCTTCCTTCCTCTCCAGTGACCCCCTTGGCCAGCGCATAGTGCTCCTTCCTCTCCAGTGACCCCCTTGGCCAGCGCATAGTGCTCTTTCCTCTCCAGTGACCCCCTTGGCCAGCGCATAGTGCTCCTTCCTTCCTCTCCAGTGACCCCCTTGGCCAGCGCATAGTGCTCCTTCCTTCCTCTCCAGTGACCCCCTTGGCCAGCGCATAGTGCTCCTTCCTCTCCAGTGACCCCCTTGGCCAGCGCATAGTGCTCTTTCCTCTCCAGTGACCCCCTTGGCCAGCGCATAGTGCTCCTTCCTTCCTCTCCAGTGACCCCCTTGGCCAGCGCATAGTGCTCTTTCCTCTCCAGTGACCCCCTTGGCCAGCGCATGGTGCTCCTTCCTCTCCAGTGACCCCCTTGGCCAGCGCATAGTGCTCCTTCCTCTCCAGTGACCCCCTTGGCCAGCGCATAGTGCTCTTTCCTCTCCAGTGACCCCCTTGGCCAGCGCATAGTGCTCCTTCCTTCCTCTCCAGTGACCCCCTTGGCCAGCGCATAGTGCTCCTTCCTTCCTCTCCAGTGACCCCCTTGGCCAGCGCATAGTGCTCCTTCCTCTCCAGTGACCCCCTTGGCCAGCGCATAGTGCTCTTTCCTCTCCAGTGACCCCCTTGGCCAGCGCATAGTGCTCCTTCCTCTCCAGTGACCCCCTTGGCCAGCGCATAGTGCTCTTTCCTCTCCAGTGACCCCCTTGGCCAGCGCATAGTGCTCTTTCCTCTCCAGTGACCCCCTTGGCCAGCGCATAGTGCTCTTTCCTCTCCAGTGACCCCCTTGGCCAGCGCATGGTGCTCCTTCCTCTCCAGTGACCCCCTTGGCCAGCGCATAGTGCTCCTTCCTCTCCAGTGACCCCCTTGGCCAGCGCATAGTGCTCCTTCCTCTCCAGTGACCCCCTTGGCCAGTGCTTAGTGCTCCTTCCTCTCCAGTGACCCCTTGGCCAGCGCTTAGTGCTCCTTCCTCTCCAGTGACCCCCTTGGCCAGCGCATAGTGCTCCTTCCTCTCGTGACCCCCTTGGCCAGCGCATAGTGCTCCTTCCTCTCCAGTGACCCCCTTGGCCAGCGCATAGTGCTCCTTCCTCTCCAGTAACCCCCTTGGCCAGCGCATAGTGCTCCTTCCTCTCCAGTGACCCCCTTGGCCAGCGCATAGTGCTCCTTCCTCTCCAGTGACCCCCGTGGCCAGCGCATCGTGCTCCTTCCTCTCCAGTGACCCCCTCGGCCAGCGCTTAGTGCTCCTTCCTCTCCAGTGACCCCCTTGGCCAGCGCTTAGTGCTCCTTCCTCTCCAGTGACCCCCTTGGCCAGCGCATAGTGCTCCTTCCTCTCCAGTGACCCCCTTGGCCAGCGCATAGTGCTCCTTCCTCTCCAGTGACCCCCTTGGCCAGCGCATAGTGCTCCTTCCTCTCCAGTGACCCCCTTGGCCAGCGCATAGTGCTCCTTCCTTCCTCTCCAGTGACCCCCTTGGCCAGCGCATAGTGCTCTTTCCTCTCCAGTGACCCCCTTGGCCAGCGCATAGTGCTCCTTCCTTCCTCTCCAGTGACCCCCTTGGCCAGCGCATAGTGCTCCTTCCTTCCTCTCCAGTGACCCCCTTGGCCAGCGCATAGTGCTCCTTCCTCTCCAGTGACCCCCTTGGCCAGCGCATAGTGCTCTTTCCTCTCCAGTGACCCCCTTGGCCAGCGCATAGTGCTCCTTCCTTCCTCTCCAGTGACCCCCTTGGCCAGCGCATAGTGCTCTTTCCTCTCCAGTGACCCCCTTGGCCAGCGCATGGTGCTCCTTCCTCTCCAGTGACCCCCTTGGCCAGCGCATAGTGCTCCTTCCTCTCCAGTGACCCCCTTGGCCAGCGCATAGTGCTCTTTCCTCTCCAGTGACCCCCTTGGCCAGCGCATAGTGCTCCTTCCTTCCTCTCCAGTGACCCCCTTGGCCAGCGCATAGTGCTCCTTCCTTCCTCTCCAGTGACCCCCTTGGCCAGCGCATAGTGCTCCTTCCACTCCAGTGACCCCCTTGGCCAGCGCATAGTGCTCTTTCCTCTCCAGTGACCCCCTTGGCCAGCGCATAGTGCTCCTTCCTCTCCAGTGACCCCCTTGGCCAGCGCATAGTGCTCTTTCCTCTCCAGTGACCCCCTTGGCCAGCGCATAGTGCTCTTTCCTCTCCAGTGACCCCCTTGGCCAGCGCATAGTGCTCTTTCCTCTCCAGTGACCCCCTTGGCCAGCGCATGGTGCTCCTTCCTCTCCAGTGACCCCCTTGGCCAGCGCATAGTGCTCCTTCCTCTCCAGTGACCCCCTTGGCCAGCGCATAGTGCTCCTTCCTCTCCAGTGACCCCCTTGGCCAGTGCTTAGTGCTCCTTCCTCTCCAGTGACCCCCTTGGCCAGCGCTTAGTGCTCCTTCCTCTCCAGTGACCCCCTCGGCCAGCGCTTAGTGCTCCTTCCTCTCCAGTGACCCCCTCGGCCAGTGCTTAGTGCTCCTTCCTCTGCAGTGACCCCCTCGGCCAGTGCTTAGTGCTCCTTCCTCTCCAGTGACCCCCTCGGCCAGTGCTTAGTGCTCCTTCCTCTCCAGTGACCCCCTCGGCCAGCGCTTAGTGCTGCTTCCTCTCCAGTGACCCCCTTGGCCAGCGCATAGTGCTCCTTCCTCTCCAGTGACCCCCTTGGCCAGCGCTTGGTGCTCCTTCCTCTCCAGTGACCCCCTTGGCCAGCGCATAGTGCTCCTTCCTCTCCAGTGACCCCCTTGGCCAGCGCATAGTGCTCCTTCCTCTCCAGTGACCCCCTTGGCCAGCGCATAGTGCTCCTTCCTCTCCAGTGACCCCCTTGGCCAGCGCATAGTGCTCCTTCCTCTCCAGTGACCCCCTTGGCCAGCGCTTGGTGCTCCTTCCTCTCCAGTGACCCCCTTGGCCAGCGCTTGGTGCTCCTTCCTCTCCAGTGACCCCCTTGGCCAGCGCATAGTGCTCCTTCCTTCCTCTCCAGTGACCCCCTTGGCCAGCGCATAGTGCTCTTTCCTCTCCAGTGACCCCCTTGGCCAGCGCATGGTGCTCCTTCCTCTCCAGTGACCCCCTTGGCCAGCGCATAGTGCTCCTTCCTCTCCAGTGACCCCCTTGGCCAGCGCATAGTGCTCCTTCCTCTCCAGTGACCCCCTTGGCCAGCGCTTAGTGCTCCTTCCTCTCCAGTGACCCCCTCGGCCAGCGCTTAGTGCTCCTTCCTCTCCAGTGACCCCCTCGGCCAGTGCTTAGTGCTCTTTCCTCTCCAGTGACCCCCTCGGCCAGTGCTTAGTGCTCCTTCCTCTCCAGTGACCCCCTCGGCCAGTGCTTAGTGCTCCTTCCTCTCCAGTGACCCCCTCGGCCAGCGCTTAGTGCTGCTTCCTCTCCAGTGACCCCCTTGGCCAGCGCATAGTGCTCCTTCCTCTCCAGTGACCCCCTTGGCCAGCGCTTGGTGCTCCTTCCTCTCCAGTGACCCCCTTGGCCAGCGCATAGTGCTCCTTCCTCTCCAGTGACCCCCTTGGCCAGCGCATAGTGCTCCTTCCTCTCCAGTGACCCCCTTGGCCAGCGCATAGTGCTCCTTCCTCTCCAGTGACCCCCTTGGCCAGCGCATAGTGCTCCTTCCTCTCCAGTGACCCCCTTGGCCAGCGCATAGTGCTCCTTCCTCTCCAGTGACCCCCTTGGCCAGCGCTTGGTGCTCCTTCCTCTCCAGTGACCCCCTTGGCCAGCGCTTGGTGCTCCTTCCTCTCCAGTGACCCCCTCGGCCAGCGTTTAGTGCTCCTTCCTATGTGAAGTGTATCCTCCATCATTCACATTCCTCCCTTGGGCTGGCTGAGTCACCAGCCTTGTGTGCACATTGACCCTTTCATTGCCTGCCGACCGACTCCATATAATTAAGGTGAATTCTGCGGGGAGGCGATCCTGTGCAAAACGCAGAGTCGGCCCTTTTTTTTTTTTCATTCTCTTTTGTAGTGCTGCTAATAGAGATCAGCATGTTTTCTATTTTAGGAAGAACTCTGTAAAACAGGGAAGTCCCTTTTAAACATGGCTTCCTGCTGAAAGTGCACAATGTAACCAAGGAAAGCAGACCCGTCATTAACGTTCCCGCAGATTACATGAATCTCTGCGTCTCGTGTCATCACCACCAAATCACTTTGTTATTTTTGTCCATTTTTCCTGCTGTGGATATGAAATGGCTCATGGTGTTCATGGTGTGACCCCCAACCCCCCCCCCCCCCCCCCCCCCCCCCGGAGCCTAGGCAGCCCACATCACATGATGACTTCCTGGAGCATGGTGGGCATTTATAGGAGAAATATGGAGGCTTCCTGTGTAGACCTTCAAAATCTAAACCTAAGAACAAAAATGTCATATACTGTATATTAATGTAATCTCTTCAATTAGTTGTATTTTATAGGCTTTCCTTTCCTTTGATGTCCACCTTTTAATCCGCGGCACTGATTGAACGCTGACAATTTAAAAAAACAAAAGAAGAAAAAACCCACTAGACGTAAATTTCACCCAAGTTGGCTATTTAAAGTATATGTAAACCCCAACAATAGAAAATTGTAGAACATTCTTCTTCTTATTAAGAGTTCACACATGTATCAGGACATGGGGGGAAGGGGGTGAATCTCCCTTCAACAAGAGGAGTCACTAGTTTTGGTACCACCTAGATCCAACCAGACTTCTCATGTCTACATTCAACCGGCCTTCTTGTGTCCACAATCAACTGGTCTTCTCAGGTCTACCTTTAACCAGTCTCCTCAGTTCTACCCAGGGGCGTTGCTCGGTCTACAAAAGATCTCGGGCTAGAGCCAAGCAGCGAAGTAAAGAAAGTCATACGCTTGGACAGGCAGACACATGTTGATAATATACGTATGTGTATGTGTATATATATATATATATATATATATATATATATATATATATATATATATATATATATATATTACATATCTGAGTGTGGATCTCCCCTTACATCAGGGTCCCCAGAGAGGCCCCTCATTACATCAAGGTCCCCAGAGAGCCCCCTCATTACATCAAGGTCCCCAGAGAGCCCCCTCATTACATCGGGGTCCCCAGAGAGCCCCCTCATTACATCGGGGTCCCCAGAGAGCCCCCTCATTACATCGGGGTCCCCAGAGAGCCCCCTCATTACATCGGGGTCCCCGGAGAGCCCCCTCATTATATCGGGGTCCCCGGAGAGCCCCCTCATTACATCGGGGTCCCCGGAGAGCTCCCTCATTACATCGGGGTCCCCGGAGAGCTCCCTCATTACATCGGGGTCCCCGGAGAGCTCCCTCATTACATCGGGGTCCCCGGAGAGTCTCCCCTTACATCAGGGTCCCCAGAGAGCCTCCTCATTACATCAGGGTCCCCAGAGAGCCCCCTCATTACATCAGGGTCCCCAGAGAGCCCCCTCATTACATCAGGGTCCCCAGAGAGCCCCCTCATTACATCAGGGTCCCCAGAGAGCCCCCTCATTACATCAGGGTCCCCAGAGAGCCCCCTCATTACATCAGGGTCCCCAGAGAGCCCCCTCATTACATCAGGGTCCCCAGAGAGCCTCCTCATTACATCAGGGTCCCCAGAGCCCTCCTCGTTACATTCTGGGTCCCCAAAGAGCCTCCCCTTACATCGGGGTCCACAGAGAGCCTCCCTACTTACATCGGGGTCCCCAAAGAGCCCCCCCTTACATCAGGCTCCCCAGAGAGCCCCCCTTACATCAGGCTCCCCAGAGAGCCCCCTAATTACATCAGGCTCCCCAGAGAGCCCCCTAATTACATCAGGCTCCCCAGAGAGCCCCCTAATTACATCAGGGTCCCCAGAGAGCCCCCTAATTACATCAGGGTCCCCAGAGAGCCCCCTAATTACATCAGGGTCCCCAGAGAGCCCCCCCCTTACATCAGGCTCCCCAGAGAGCCTCCCCTTACATCAGGCTCCCCGAAGAGCCCCCTCATTACATCAGGGTCCCCGGAGAGCCCCCTCATTACATCAGGGTCCCCAGAGAGCCTCCCCTTACATCAGGGTGCCCAGAGCCCCCCCTCATTACATCAGGGTCCCCAGAGAGCCACACCTTTCAGGGTCCCCAGACAGCCACCCCCCTCTTTCCAGAGGCACCCCTAACCCCAGCACATCTCTGTACCCCTCCCCTCCTTTTCAACCCATGGTCACTCACCCGAATGTTGAGGACAGTCTGTGGTCAGCATCTCCCCCTGCACCTCAGATTACTAATGTTGCAGATTAATTTGCAGTGGGGGGAGGTAGGAGAGGGTTATCGGCAGCTCTGTGGTGCCCGTGGGATCTCCCTGGGGCTAGTAGTTCTCTTCCCGAGTGTATACAGTGGAGAGGGGAGGGGCCTCTGACCCGGGGCATGTATCAGCAAGAGTGTACCAGCAGAGCAACTCACTTGTACACTGAAGAGTGAAGCTGATACATGCTCGGGTCAGAGGCCCCTCCCCTATCCACTGTATACACTCATGAAGAGAACTACTAGTCCCAGGGAGATTCCGCGGGCACCTTAGAGCTGCCGATCACCCCCTCCCACCTCCCCCACTGCATACTAAACTGACAGCCAGAGGTGCAGGGGGAGATGCCTGGGTCTTGGGGTCCCCCCACAGCGGCAGAACGCCAGGGCCGCCACTGCTGCATGCTGTAAGAGACTTGGGGCTATGGGCCCTAGATTCAGGGCTATAGCCCCAGAAGCCACCCCCTAGCGATGCCACTGGTTCTACCTTTAACCGATCTTCTCAGGTCTACCTTCAGTGGGTCTTCTCAGGTCTACCTTCAGTGGGTCTTCTCAGGTCTACCTTCAGTGGGTCTTCTCAGGTCTACCTTCAGTGGGTCTTCTCAGGTCTACCTTCAGTGGGTCTTCTCAGGTCTACCTTCAGTGGGTCTTCTCAGGTCTACCTTCAGTGGGTCTTCTCAGGTCTACCTTCAGTGGGTCTTCTCAGGTCTACCTTCAGTGGGTCTTCTCAGGTCTACCTTCAGCCGATCTTCACATGTCTACCTTCAACCGGTCTTCTCATGTCTACCTTTTAGCTGGTCTTCTCATGTCTATCTTCAGCCATTCTTCTCATGTCTACAGTTAAATGGCCTTCTCATCTTTACATTCAACTGACCTGTTTGGATCTGCATTTAACCAGTCTTCTCATGTCTACGTTCAATTGGTCTTCTCATGTCTACATTCAGATGGTCTTTTCGTATCTACATTCAACCGGCCTTCTCATGTCTACATTCAACCGGCCCTCTCATGTCTACCTTCAACCAGTCTTCTCATGTCTACCTTCAACCAGTCTTCTCATGTCTACCTTCAACCAGTCTTCTCATGTCTACCTTCAGCCATTCTTCTCATGTCAGTTCATGTACAGTTAAATGGCCTTCTTAAGTTTACGTTCAACTGACCTGTTTGGATCTGCATTTAACCAGTCTTCTCATGTCTACGTTTAGTTGGTCTTCTCATGTCCACATTCAGATGGTCTTTTCGTATCTACAGTATCTCACAAAAGTGAGTACACCCCTCATATTTTTGTAAATATTTTATTATATCTTTTCATGTGACAACACTGAAGAAATTACACTTTGCTACAATGTAAAGTAGTGAGTGTACAGCAGTGTTTCTCAAACTTTTTACCTTGGAGGAACCCCTGGCAACAAGTTTGAGATCTCGAGGAACCTCTGAAATAAAGTTCACATCTACAGCTCACGGAACATTGGTATGATCAGTGAGCTGTTGATAATAAAAATTGTTTGTAGAAATAGCATTAAATAAAAGAATAAATATTAAAACGTACCTAATTAATGTGGAACTTGTGCTTTCTTGTCCTGCAGAGCTGATCCATTCAGGGGACATTACATGGGGCAGAGCACATGACAGGGGACATTACATGGGGCAGGACACATTACACAGGAGAGGGCACATGACAGAGGACATTACATGGGACAGGGGACATTACATGGAGCAGAGCACATGACAGGGGACATTACATGGGACAGGGGACATTACATGGAGCAGAGCACATTACATGGGACAGGACACATGACAGGGGAAATTACATGGGGCAGAGCACATGACAGGGGACATTACATGAGACAGGGGACATTACATGAGACAGGGGACATTACATGGGACAGTTGACATTACATGGGACAGGTGACATTACATGGGGCAGGGGACTTTACATGGGGCAGGGAACTTTACATGGGGTAGGGGACATGACATGGGACAGGGAACATTACATGGGGCAGGGGACTTTACATGGGGCAAAGCACATTACATGGGGCAGGGGACTTTACATGGGGCAGGGAACATTACATGGGGCAGGGGACTTTACATGGGGCAGGGAACATTACATGGGGCAGGGGACTTTACATGGGGCAGGGAACATTACATGGGGCAGGGGTCATTACATGGGACAAAAGACATTACATTGGACAGGGGACATTACATGGGGCAGAGCACATTACATAGGGCAGGACACATGACAGGGGACATTACATGGGTCAGGGGACATTACATGGGACAGGGGACATTACATGGGGCAGGACACATTACACAGGAGAGGGCACATGACAGAGGACATTACATGGGACAGGGGACATTACATGGGGCAGGACACATTACACAGGAGAGGGCACATGACAGAGGACATTACATGGGACAGGGGACATTACATGGAGCAGAGCACATGACAGGGGACATTACATGGGACAGGGGACATTACATGGAGCAGAGCACATTACATGGGACAGGACACATGACAGGGGAAATTACATGGGGCAGAGCACATGACAGGGGACATTACATGAGACAGGGGACATTACATGGGACAGGGGACATTACATGGGACAGGGGACATTACATGGGGCAGGGGACTTTACATGGGGCAGGGAACTTTACATGGGGTAGGGGACATGACATGGGACAGGGAACATTACATGGGGCAGGGGACTTTACATGGGGCAAAGCACATTACATGGGGCAGGGGACTTTACATGGGGCAGGGAACATTACATGGGGCAGGGGTCATTACATGGGACAAAAGACATTACATTGGACAGGGGACATTACATGGGGCAGAGCACATTACATAGGGCAGGACACATGACAGGGGACATTACATGGGACAGGGGACATTACATGGGGCAGGACACATTACACAGGAGAGGGCACATGACAGAGGACATTACATGGGACAGGGGACATTACATGGGGCAGAGCACATTACATAGGGCAGGACACATGACAGGGGACATTACATGGGACAGGGGACATTACATGGGGCAGGACACATTACACAGGAGAGGGCACATGACAGAGGACATTACATGGGACAGGGGACATTACATGGAGCAGAGCACATGACAGGGGACATTACATGGGACAGGGGACATTACATGGAGCAGAGCACATTACATGGGACAGGACATATGACAGGGGAAATTACATGGGGCAGAGCACATGACAGGGGACATTACATGGGACAGGGGACATTACATGGAGCAGAGCACATGACAGGGGACATTACATGGAGCAGAGCACATGACAGGGGACATTACATGGAGCAGAGCACATGACAGGGGACATTACATGGAGCAGAGCACATGACAGGGGACATTACATGGGACAGGGGACATTACATGGAGCAGAGCACATTACATGGGACAGGACACATGACAGGGGAAATTACATGGGGCAGAGCACATGACAGGGGACATTACATGGGACAGGTGACATTACATGGGGCAGGGGACTTTACATGGGGCAGGGAACTTTACATGGGGTAGGGGACATGACATGGGACAGGGAACATTACATGGGGCAGGGGACTTTACATGGGGCAAAGCACATTACATGGGGCAGGGGACTTTACATGGGGCAGGGAACATTACATGGGGCAGGGGTCATTACATGGGACAAAAGACATTACATTGGACAGGGGACATTACATGGGACAGGGGACATTACATGGGACAGGGGACATTACATGGGACAGGGGACATGACATGGAACAGGGCACATGACATGGGACAGGGCACATGACATGGGGCAGGGCACATTACATGTGACAGGGCACATGACAGGGGAAATTACATGGGGCAGAGCACATGGCATGGAGCAGAGCACATGGCATGGGGCATAGCACATTACATGGGAACATGGGGCAGGGCACATGACATGGGGCAGAGCACATTTCATGGGACAGGGCACATTACATGGGGTGGGGGACATGACAGGGGACATTACATGGGACAGACTGTTGGGCACATTGTGTGGGGGAGGGGGGGGGACACAGCTGGGCGGTGTACCGGCTTCTTGCTTCAGAACTCATTTCATATCTCCTCCAGTGGCACGCTGTTCCCCCTCGGACCCTCTTCCTCCATTCCTGTCCACCCCAGATGATGTCACATACTCAGGAAAGACAAGAGGGGAGAAGGGGCCTGCAGGGAACAGCGCGCTACAGCCAATATAATGCCAGCCGCTTCCCTGCCTATCTCTGCCTGTGTCTGTGCGATTCTCCTGTTGGCTGCCCGCGACTAATAGTCAGATCGCCGTGGAACCCCTGGGGACCTCTCGCGGAACCCCGGTTGGGAACCACTGGTGTACAGCTTGTATAACAGTGTAAATTTGCTGTCCCCTCAAAAAAAACTCAACACACAGCCATTAATGTCTAAACCACTGGCACCAAAAGTGAGTACACCCCTAAGTAAAAATGTCCAAATTGGGCCCAAAGTGTAAATATTTTGTATGGCCACCATTATTTTCCAGAACTGTTCACCAAAGCTTCACAGGTTGCCACTGGAGTCCTCTTCCACTCCTCCATGATGACATCACAGAGCTGGTGGATGTTAGAGACCTTGCGCTCCCCCACCTGCCCCACAGATGCTCAGTAGGGTTTAGGTCTGGAGACATGCTTGGCCAGTCCATCACCTTTACCCTCAGCTTCTTTAGCAAGGCAGTGGTCACCTTGGAGGTGTGTTTGAGGTCGTTATCATGTTGGAATACTGCCCTGCGACCCAGTCTCCGAGGGGAGGGGATCATGCTCTGCTTCAGTATGTCACAGTACATGTTGGCATTCATGGTTCCCTCAATGAACTGTAGCTCCCCAGTGCCGGCAGCACTCATGCAGCCCCAGACCATGACACTCCCACCACCATGCTTGACTGTAGGCAAGACACACTTGTCTTTGTACTCCTCACCTGGTTGCCCCCACACACGCTTGTCACCATCTGAACCAAATACGTTCATCTTGGTCTTCCTGCTGGAACGACAGCCATGCAGACCAATTTAATGCAGTGTGCAGCGTATGGTCTGAGCACTGACAGGCTGACCCCCCACCCCTTCAACCTCTGCAGCAATGATACGTCTATTTCCCAAAGACAACCTCTGGATATGACGCTGAGCATGTGCACTCAACTTCTTTGGTTGACCATGGCGAGGCCTGTTCTGAGTGGAACCTGTCCTGTTAAACCAGTGTATGGACTTGGCCACCGTGCTGCAGATCAGTTTTAGGGTCTTGGCAATCTTCTTATAGCCTAGGCCATCTTTATGTAGAGCAACAATTCTTTTTTTCAGATCCTCAGAGAGTTCGTTGCCATGAGGTGCCATGTTGAACTTCCAGTGACCAGTATGAGAGAGTGAGAGCGATAACACCAAATTTAATACACCTACTCCCCATTCTCACCTTGTAATACTGAGTCACATGACACCAGGCTAATTTGGACATTTTCACTTAGGGGTGTACTCACTTTTGTTGCCAGCGGTTTAGACATTAATGGCTGTGTGTTGAGTTATTTTGAGGGGACAGCAAATTTACACTGTTATACAAGCTGTACACTCACTACTTTACATTGCAGCAAAGTGTCATTTCTTCAGTGTTGTCACATGAAAAGATAGAATAAAATATTTACAAAAATGTGAGGGGTGTACTCACTTTTGTGAGATACTGTACATTCAACCGGCCTTCTCATGTCTACGTTCAACCGGCTTTCTTCTCCTGCCTACATTCGACCGGCCATCTCATGTTTACATTCGCCCGGCCCTCTCATGTCTACATTCGCCCGGCCCTCTCATGTCTACATTCGCCCGGTCCTCTCATGTCTACATTCGCCCGGCCCTCTCATGTCTACATTCGCCCGGTCCTCTCATGTCTACATTCGCCCGACCCTCTCATGTCTACATTCGCCCGGTCCTCTCATGTCTACATTCGCCCGGCCCTCTCATGTCTACATTCGCCCGGCCCTCTCATGTCTACATTCGCCCGGCCCTCTCATGTCTACATTCGCCCGGCCCTCTCATGTCTACCTTTAGCTGGTCTACTCATGTCTAACTTCAGCCGTTCTTCTCATGTCTACAGTTAAATGGCCTTCTCATGTTTACATTCAACTGACCTGTTTGGATCTGCATTTAACCAGTTTTCTAATGTCTACATTTAATTGGTCTTCTCATGTCTACATTCAGATGGTCTTTTCATATCTATATTCAACCGGCCCTCTCATGTCTACATTCAACTGGCCCTCTCATGTCTATATTCAACCGGCCCTCTCATGTCTACATTCAACCGGCCCTCTCATGTCTACATTCAACCGGCCCTCTCATGTCTGCATTCAACCGGCCCTCTCATGTCTACATTCAACCGGTCCTCTCATGTCTACATTCAACCGGTCCTCTCATGTCTACATTCAACCGGCCCTCTCATGTCTACATTCAACCGGCCCTCTCATGTCTACATTCAACCGGCCCTCTCATGTCTACATTCAACCGGCCCTCTCATGTCTACATTCAACCGGCCCTCTCATGTCTACATTCAACCGGCCCTCTCATGTCTACATTCAACCGGCCCTCTCATGTCTACATTCAACCGGCCCTCTCATGTCTACATTCAACCGGCCCTCTCATGTCTACATTCAACCGGCCCTCTCATGTCTACATTCAACCGGCCCTCTCATGTCTACATTCAACCGGCCCTCTCATGTCTACATTCAACCGGCCCTCTCATGTCTACATTCAACCGGTCCTCTCATGTCTACATTCAACCGGTCCTCTCATGTCTGCATTCAACCGGCCCTCTCATGTCTGCATTCAACCGGTCCTCTCATGTCTACATTCAACCAGTCCTCTCATGTCTACATTCAACCAGTCCTCTCATGTCTACATTCAACCAGTCCTCTCATGTCTACATTCAACCAGCCTTCTCATGTCTACATTATATTGGACCTTTATGTCCTCTTATAAGAACTCACTTCCACATGCAGCTCTACATATTGATGTGAAATCATCCTTTTTTTTTTTTTTTTTTTAATAATTATTTACTTTTCTAGGGTCCCCACTCCCTGGTCTCCTTAAGCACCACTGATGTAGGAAGGTCTTGGAAACTTCCACTGCCATTTACAAAGATGAGTTGCAGAATGTCATTGGTGGGCCAACAAAGGAAGAAGCTGACCACTAATGATGTCCTGCACCTCATCTTTTTAAATGGCAGGGCGGGTTTCCATGAATGGGGAAACAATGCAAGAAAGAGGCAGGCAAGTACTACTAACATTAATAGTTTTAATGAGTAGAATGTGTTCAGTTAGTCTGGTTTATTAGTTTGGGGGGGGGGCTATTCTATTTCTGTTCTACTGTTGCATAAGATCTAGAAATGACTTCAGAAAAGACCTGCAGAGGTTTAAGTTTTGGAAATGTAGCCAGTTCACCCATGGTTTATAATATCATAGTCTGCCCTTCTAAGGGATGGGGATCTCCTCCATCGAATGTATCTCATCAACTCCCAGTGTCCATTCCACTACTGGTGATGGTTTGGGGGGTTTTCTGATACTTTGGGGATCAGGCGTGCTGTCATTGTTGAGTTGTAGGAAGGTCATGGCGGTGACCTGTTTTCAGTAAGGTTCGGTAAGTGGGCACTGCCATCAAATATAGGAGAGGGAGCCGGGTGCCCGTCCACATCTCCAGCACATCGGAGAAACCCGTATTTTTATTTTTCGTCTGGTCTTTTTGGACAAGTGACAGGACAGCATCAGTGTTTACAGAAAAATGTGTCAGAAGTGACAGTGCTGCCCATGTTCGGAAACCCCCCTGCCCTTTCCTGCGCTGCTTCTCAAAGAGGAACTCTGAGAGTCACTTCCTCCTGAAACCGCGGGTCCCCCAGGCGCGCCAGTCACACAACGTTCGCGATTTCCTCTCCGAGCGGTAAAACACTTCAGAGGGTGAGAACGCAGCTGGAGGGCGGATTACGCAGGGCTCAGTGGACCGATTTATGACCACTGAAATGGAACCTGTGCTGAGGGACATACAGGGGCCATCATTGCTGCCTCCTAATAATGCTATCTGCCTGGCTGTCTCCAGCTTTAATATTTTTTTTTTGGGGGGGGGGGGGGGGTCACTGATTTGGAGCAAGCATGCGGCCAGTGAAGTCAGAACTCCTGTATGCTTGTTCAGCAACACTTGATTAGTGCGACAGTCGTAATTTTTTTGGAGGAGAGGTTAGCGGTGGGATACTTCCTCTAAGTGGCCCTCTTTCTTGGCTTCCTCTCTGGTGTCACTTCTCTTTGGTTTTATATTTTTTGATGTCAAAATAGTTTGAGATTTTTTTATTTTTTTTGTGTTCTTAAGTCAATAAACAGACTTATTTCCTGTATTGCATGCCAGCCTTGTTCTGTTGTTGATTGTGAAACGTATAGGGCACGTGTAGTGTGTGTTGTGTCACAACGGACCCAAAATTGGTTTAAAAGTTATCTACAATGTAACGCTCAGTAATGATGCCCCAGATGTACTAAGTATCTGAAAAGTGTAAATATCAATCCTATGGCTTGGCAATGGTCATATGTGGACAATATATGTCCAGCATCCCCACCCCTTGGTTTAATTATCTGGAAATTCCCTGGCTGATGAAAGTAGATACAGAGATGGGGATGCTGGTGACATCACTGTATAAAGATGGCAATGGCCATATTGGGACCCCACCCTTTTGATTACTTTTCAGGAGATTCCACAAAATTCCAAATAGCGCGTACGACCACTCATTATGGATTCCCCGAAATGTTTCCTCCGTGTTGGGAAACAAAAACCATAAAAAGCGTATAGACATAAAATAATTTATTAAACGATGTATTCAATCCGACAAATTCACGATTTACCTGTAGAAAGTGGCAAACAGCTCTTTTTGTAACAATCACGAAATGTGACCCTGGATCTCGAGACGCTCCATATTTCACGAGCCAATATTGGCCATTGCGATTGGTGTAGGCGATGATTTCTTGTCTATGGGGCCGAGTGCTCTGTGTGGGAACATCTTTGAAGCACCGTCCTCCTTTTTTAATCACCCAACAGAAGGTCACATAAGTGAGCTCTGCCCGGACTTGTTTCGTGCAAATGGCTTCAGCCACAGGGTGAAGGACCTTAAATTGGACCAGCACCATTTTGGACCCGCTATGCATTACCCAGCATTGTGGTGAGCTGCAACTCGGGTGTCCACGGGTTTGGTGCATCTGGGTGCCATGTACATTTCTAGGCCGCTCCACAGCCCTGCTGGACACACTTTATTGCCGAGCTTGCTCAGGGGTGGGTTGATCATTGACTGGGTTGACGGCTATAGGCTCCCCGTGATTGGCAGATGCCCTCTCCTTCCTGCCAGGCACTCCCTGGCTGAGCTTGCTTGGGGGCAGGGTCAATCACAGACTGGACTAATCACTATTGGTTCCTTGTGAAGGGCCAATGCCCCCTCCTTCCTATTGAACGCAAGTTCTGGCCGAGCCTACTCATTGGAGGGGTGATCACTGACTGCGCTCATCACTATTTCTTCCCTGTCACAGACTGATGCCCCCTCCTTCCTGCCAGATACCCCCTTACCTAATCTGCTCAGGGGAGGGTTGATCACTGACTTGGCTGATCACTATTGGTTCCCTGTGACTGGCAACTGTCCCTTCCTTCCTGCCAGACGCTCCCTAGCCGAGCCTGCTCAGGGGAAGGTTGATCACTGACTGGGCTGATCCCTATGGGTTTCCTGTGATAGGCCAACTCCCCCTTCTTCCTGATGGGCACTCTCTGGTTGAGTCTACTCAGGGGAGGGTGGATCACCGACTGGGCTTATCACTATTGGGTTCCTGTGACAGGCCAACACCCTCTCTTTTCTGTCGGACACTTCTTTCTTGATTCTGCTCACGGGAGGGTTGATCATTGACTGGGCTGATCACTATTAGTTTCCTGCGAAAGGTCAACACCCCCTCCTTTCTGCCGAACACTTCCTGGCCAAGCCTGCTCATGGGAGGGGTTATCTCTGGCTGAACTGATCACTATTGGTTCCCTTTGACTGGCAGATGCCCCTTATTTCCTGCCAGACACTTCCTGGTCGAGCCTGCTCGGGGGAAGGTCAATCACTGACTGGACTGATCACTATTGGTTCTCTGTGAAAAGCAAACTCCCCCGTACTGCTGGACACATTTTCTGGAAGAACCTGCTTAAGAGAGGGTCAATGATTTACTGTGCTAATCCCTATTAGATCTATGTGGGAAGCTGATAGCCCCTCTGTCCTGCCGGACACTCCCTGGTTGAGCTTGCTCAGGGGAGGGTTGATCACTGACTGGATTTTTCACTATTGGTTCCCTGTGAAAGGCCAACACTCCCTCTTCCTTCCTCCACTGATGGTCTTGCATATTTTGTAGAAAAATCTGTCGGATACTTCTATACTAAAGTGGAAAATGTCAATGCAGGACTATGGGAGCTGCCATGAAGACTTGTTTTGCATTGTTCGTGTTCCAGGGCTGTCACCCTTATCCTTTGGTTTCCTTCTTATTTATTTCACTGACTCCCAATGGTCATGTTTGTGTGAGATGCCCCACTTCAAGCGCAGATAAGTCGAAGAGGAAGGACGAGGGCGACGTCTTGAAATATAAGTATTTCAAGAGCTTCATGAGATCACTATTGGCTAAACCAATCGTAGGAGATGAATTCCTGTCTTTGGGGCTGACCACTCTTGGTGGGGACATTGACCATTGGTATGTCTGTGATGGTCAGCGATTCCCCCCCCCCCCCCCCCCTCCCATACACAATTATTTACAAAGATGGACTGAAAACAATTAATGTGACTTCTTCTGTATCAAAATAAATACACCCACTCCATGTACAATTAATGAACAGGATAGTGAAATATGACTGCGGAAATATGGTACAGCAAAAAACAAAAACAAAATTTCACATGAAAAGCATTTTCTGAGGGGCAGGCGCAGTTCATAACGCGTCCGCGCAACTAATCACTTCACGGCGTCTGTCCTCTAAATGCGATGTGTCCCTGTGTCATCTCAGGTTGCCGCTGAACGCCGATCCGTGTGAAATCGGGAATGTCGCAGGAATTTGCTCATCCTTGGGCCATGAAAACTGAGCCGGCATCTCCTCCAGCTGTGCATAGGTTGAGGCAGCTGCTCCAGAAGATGCAGGAGGACAGCTGCGATAAATATTCACCATGCTTTCATAGATTCTGACACTCTCTGCGCCGCTGACTAGCGTATCGCTACCTTCCTACTCATCCCACCCTAATACGCTGCCATAGTGGCCCCTTATGAACAATGCTGGAGTTGTCTGGTGCTTGAATGGCACCCCAATGCTCTAAGGCAATGCGCATGTGTTGTAAAGCACCATGACACACCATGCACCACCAAATTTTGTGGCACGTTCAATTTTTAGGCCACTTTGGACACCCATTGACTGAAGGTTTACAACACCTTTGTGTAAGATTAACACACAGCGTGTGCTACTTTTTGCGTTAACCTGCGTGGTAGTTGGGAAGCACATTCATTTGGCGCACTAAAATGCACCAAAATTGATGCTTTTTTTTTTGCAGTGCACCATGACGTGACACCCAGAAGTGGTAAGGTGACACCCAGAGGTGGTGGCGGTTTGGCCCCTCTGACAAGGTAACACCCAGAGGTGTGGTGGCAGGATGGCCTCTCTGACAAGGGGACAACACCCAGAGGTGTGGTGGTGGGATGGCCCCTCTGACAAGGTGACACCCAGAGGTGGTGGCAGGATGGTCCCTCTGAAGAGGTGACACCCTAAGGTAATGGCAGTATGGCCCCTCTGACAAGGTGACATCCAATGGTGGTGGCGGTGTGGCCCCTCTGACAAGGTGACACCCAAAGGTGGTGGCAGGATGGCCCCTCTGGCAAGGTGACACCTGGAGGTTGTGGCGGGACGGCCCCTCTGGCAAGGTGACACCCAGAGGCTGTGGCAGGACGGCCCCTCTGGCAAGGTGACACCCAGAGGCTGTGGCAGGACGGCCCCTCTGGCAAGGTGACACCCAGAGGCTGTGGCAGGACGGCCCCTCTGGCAAGGTGACACCCAGAGGCTGTGGCAGGACGGCCCCTCTGGCAAGGTGACACCCAGAGGCTGTGGCAGGACGGCCCCTCTGGCAAGGTGACACCCAGAGGCTGTGGCAGGACGGCCCCTCTGGCAAGGTGACACCTGGAGGTTGTGGCGGGACGGCCCCTCTGGCAAGGTGACACCTGGAGGTTGTGGCAGGATGGCCCCTCTTGGCAAGGTGACACCCGGAGGTTGTGGCGGGGTGGCCCCTCTGGCAAGGTGACACCCGGAGGTTGTGGCAGGAAGACCCCTCTTGGCAAGGTGACACCCGGAGGTTGTGGCGGGGCGGCCCCTCTGGCAAGGTGACACCCAGAGGTTGTAGCAGGAAGACCCCTCTTGGCAAGGTGACACCTGGAGGTTGTGGCAGGAAGGCCACTCTTGGCAAGGTGACACCCGGAGGTTATGGTAATGGCAGTATGGCCCCTCTGACAAGGTGACACCCAATGGTGGTGGCGGTGTGGCCCCTCTGACATAATGACACCCACAGGTGTGGTGGCGGAATGGCCCCTCTGACAAGGTGACACCCAAAGATGGTGGCAGGATGGCCCCTCTTGGCAAGGTGACACCCGGAGGTTATGGCGGGATGGCCCCTCTGGCAAGGTGACACCCGGAGGTTGTGGCGGGATGGCCCCTCTGGCAAGGTGACACTCGGAGGTGTGGTGGTAAGATGGCCCTTCTTGGAAGGTGACACCTGAAAGTGGAGGTAGGATGGATTCCCTGTTGGTGTCCTAGACAGCAGTAATGGGGGAACAATGGAGGTGGAATTGCACTTTAAATGTTGTGCCACAACCATTGGAAGAGAAACCCTTCCTGTGAAGTTTGTTCTCTGCGGAGGTGTCACAGATCACCTGAGCAGTCGGTGTGTGTGCTCAGCGACACATCAATAATACATGGCGGGGTTCTTTAATATTGCAGCAGTGGGGGAGGGGCACTGTGTTTATTATAGTCAACAGAATTCTGTGTTCTTTAGTAGTAAAATTTAATTTTTGTTTAGGTGAAATGATCTTCAGGTGAGCTATAAAGGGATACTAACCTGCTTGTGTTCTGTACATACTGGGACAGGACAGGTCTTTGTGTCCGGGATATACAGTGGAGAAAATGATTGATCCCCTACAGATTGTGTAAGTTTGCCCACTTACAAAGAAATGAAGGGTCTATAATTTTTATCATAGGTGTATTTTATATGATAGAGACAGAATATCAACCAAAAATCCAGAAAAAACACATAAAACAAATGTTATAAATCATTTGCAGTTCGGTGAGTAAAATAAGTATTTGATCCCCCTACCAACCAACAATAATTCTGCCCCCCACAGACTGGCTACAGTAGGTGCTCATGTGGTACACAGATTAGTCCTGTCAATGTAAGAAGGTGCTCCGAACGACAACTCGTTATGTGTATAAAAAACACCTGTCCACAGAATCTCTTTCTTCCATTCAAACCCACCATCATGGGGAAGACCAAAGAGCTTTCAAAGGACGTCAGGGAGAAGATTGTAGACCTGCACAAGGCTGGAATGGGCTACAAGACCAACAGCAAGAAGCTTGGTGAGGAGGAGACAAATGTTGGAGCGATTATTCGCAAATGGAAGAAATACAGACTAACCATCAATCTCCCTCGGTCTGGAGCTCCATGCAAGATTTCCCCTCATGGGGTGAGGATGATGATGAGAAAAGTGAGGGATCCGCCCAGAACTACACAGGAGGAGCTTGTGAATGATCTCAAGGCAGTTGGGACCACAGTCACCAAACAAACCATTGGTAACACAATACACCGCCATGGGTTGAAATCCTGCAGCACCCACAAGGTCCTCCTCCTCAGGAAGGTACATGTACAGACCTGTATGAAGTTTGCCAATGAACATCTAAATGATTCAGAGAAGGATTGGGAGAAAGTGCTGTGGTCCGATAAGTCCAAAATGAAGCTCTTTGGCTTTAACGCGACGCGCCGTGTTTGGAGGAATAAAAAATGCTGACTATGACCCAAAGAACACCATCCCTACAGTCACACCGAGGTGGAGACATGATGCTTTGGGGCTGTTTCTCTGCTAAAGGTACCGGCTGACTTTGCCGCATTGAGGGGCCAATGGACGGGGGGCCATGTATTGTAAAATCTTGGATGAGAACCTTCTTCCCTCAGACAGAACACTGAAGATGGGTCATGGATGGGTCTTCCAGCATGACAATGACCCAAAACATACCGCCAAGGCAACAAAGGAGTGGCTCAAGAAGACGCACATTAACCGCTAGCTGACCGCTGGCTGTCTATTGACGGCCAGGCGGCGCAGCTCTCGTTGCGGGCGGGCGTCATATGACGGCCTCGCATTCCTAGGCCACCAGGGGGCGCGCGCGCGCGCCCACCGTGTCACTAGGCACCCGGTGCGCGTGCCCGGCGGCCGCGATGTCCGCCGGGCACCCGCGATTACCGGTAACACAGCAGGACCGTGGATCTGTGTGTGTAAACACACAGATCCACGGTCCTGTCAGAGGAGAGGAGACCGATGGTATGTTCCCAGCACAGCGGAACACCGATCGGTCTCCTCCCCTAGTGAGTCCCCTCCCCCTACAGTTAGAATCACTCCCTAGCAACACAGTTAACCCCTCGATCACCACCTAGTGTTAACCCCTTCCCTGCCTGTCACATTTATACAGTAATCAATGCATTTTTATAGCACGGTTCGCTGTATAAATGTGAATGGTCCCAAATATGTGTCAAAAGTGTCCGATGTGTCCGCCGCAATATCGCAGTCACAATAAAAATCGCAGATCGCCGCCATTACTAGTAAAAAAATAAAAAAAAATAAAAATGTTATAAATCCATCCCCTATTTTGTAGACGCTATAACTTTTGCGCAAACCAATCTATATACACTTATTGCGATTTTTTTTTTTACCAAAAATATGTACAAGAATACATATCGGCCTAAACTGAGAAAAAATTTGTTTTAAAGAAAAAAAAATTGGATATTTATTATCGCAAAAGATAAAAATTATTGTGTTTTTTTAAAAACTTCTCACTATTCTTTTGTTTATAGCGCAAAAAATAAAAACCGCAGAGGTGATCAAATACCACTAAAAGAAAGCTCTATTTGTGGGGAAAATATGATAACAATTTCATTAGGGTGCAGTGTAATATGACCGCGCAATTGTCATTCAAAGTGCGACAGCGCTGAAAGCTGAAAAATGGCTTGGGCAGGAAGGGGGCGAAAATGCACTGTATTGAGGTGGTTAAAGGGGTTGTAAACCCTCGTGGTTTTTCACCTTAATGCATTCTATACATTAAGGTGAAAAACTTTCTCTCAGGCTGCAGCCCCCCCCAGACCCCCCCCCGTTTTTACTTACCTGAGCCCTGTCTTTCTGGCCCCGGGGACTAGCACACCAGCTATGGCTGGTGTCTCGTGTCCTGATTGGATAGATTGATAGCAGCGCAGCCATTGGCTCCCGCTGCTGTCAATCAAATCCAATGACTTGGGGGGGGGGGGGGGCAAGGCTGAGTCCTGCTTTCTGTGTCTATAGATGCATAAGCAGGACACGGGAGCGCGCCCGCACGGGTGTCCCGAAGGAGAGCGCTTTCTCCGACGGGGCATTCTAGAAGAGGAGGAGCCACCAGCGCCGCTGAAGGACCCCAGAAGAGGAGGATCGGGGGCCACTCTGTGCAAAACCAACTGCACGGTGGAAGTGTGACATGTTTGTTATTAAAAAAAACAAAAAACGGGAGGTTTAGTAACCCTTTAAAGTCATGGAGTGGCCTAGCCAGTCTCCAGACCTTAATCCTATAGAAAATTTATGGAGGGAGCTGAAACCTCGAGTTGCCAAGAGACGGCCAAGAAACCTTAAGGATTTAGAGAAGATCTGTAAAGAAGAGCGGACCAAAATCCCTCCTGAGATGTGTAAAAACCTGGTCACCGACTACAAGGAACGTCTGACCTCTGTGCTGCCAACAAGGGTTTCTCCACCAAGTCGTGTTTTTCTTGGGGATCAAATACTTATTTTACTCACTGAACTGCAACTCAATTTATAACATTTGTTTTATGTGTTTTTTTTCTGGATTTTTGGTTGATATTCTGTCTCTATCATATAAAATACACCTATGATAAAAAATATAGACCCTTTATTTCTTTGTAAGTGGGCAAACTTACACACTCTGCAGGGGAGCAAATCATTATTCCCCCCCCCCCCCCCCCCCACTGTATAACAAGGAGGAGGTGAACTTTTTTAGGTCAGACATGAGATTCACCCCCCACCCCCACCCAGCACAACCAATGGGGTGACACCAAATGAAAGGAAGATGAGTGGTAGATCCTTCCCTATAGTCTCTATGTCGGCAGATATTAGGGGGGGGAATGAGGAAGTGTCACAGATGGCGTAGGCGGTGCGGGGTCACGTGACTGATCGGTAACTGATGAGATGAATGCTGAGATAAGGGGGCGAAAGGTCTGACATTTCCTGGAGAATAGGCTGCCAGGGGCCCTCTGCAGTGCTGCGCACCGCTTAAAGCGCTTGTATACCCGCACAAATTTTTTAAATTTTTTTTTAAAACAACCTGTAAGGCAAAAGGCATAATGAGCACCGCATACTAGGTCATTATGAAATATATATATATATATATATATATATATATGAGGCCTTATTATAGGCTTACCTGTAGGTAAAAATATATTTAAAAAAAGGGTATACAACCACTTTAAGTATTTGGATGTGCCTTCTCTATTGTGGATAAGAGAACAGAGGTCATGTGACTGAGTGCCTAGGCTCCTAATCATATGACCCCTGCGGGAGGGTGTGGGCTTTTTTTTTTCAGAAGAAGTACCAGCCCCCAGCTATTGTAATGTGCAGAGTGGAAATACACAATGGGAGGGAGATTTACTAAAACTGGAGCACACAGAATCTGGTGCAGCTGTGCATGGTAGCCAATCGGCTTCTAACTTCAGCTTGTTCAGTTAAGACAATAAAACCTGGAAGCTGATTGGCTACCATGCACAGCTGTGCCAGATTCTGTGTGCACCAGTTTGAGTAAATCCCCCCAATGTATGGCACGGTCTCTGACAGTCTCTCTGTATGGGGCAGTCTCTGACACTCCCTCTGTTTGGGGCAGTCTCTGACAGTCCCTCTGTATGGGGCAGTCTCTGACAGTCTCTCTGTATGGGGCAGTCTCTGACAGTCTCTCTGTATGGGGCAGTCTCTGACAGTCTCTCTGTATGGGGCAGTCTCTCTGTATGTGGCAGTCTCTGACAGTCTCTCTGTATGGGGCAGTCTCTGACAGTCTCTCTGTATGGGGCAGTCTCTGACAGTCCCTCTCTATGGGGCAGTCTCTGACAGTCCCTCTGTATGGGGCAGTCTCTGACAGTCTCTCTGTATAGGGCAGTCTCTGACAGTCTCTCTGTATGGGGCAGTCTCTGACAGTCCCTCTGTATGGGGCAGTCTCTGACAGTCTCTCTGTATGGGGCAGTCTCTGACAGTCTCTCTGTATAGGGCAGTCTCTGACAGTCTCTCTGTATGGGGCAGTCTCTGACAGTCTCTCTGTATGGGGCAGTCTCTGACAGTCTCTCTGTATGGGGCAGTCTCTGACAGTCTCTCTGTATGGGGCAGTCTCTGACAGTCGCTCTGTATGGCGCAGTCTCTGACAGTCTCTCTGTATGGGGCAGTCTCTGACAGTCTCTCTGTATGGCGCAGTCTCTGACACTCCCTCTGTTTGGGGCAGTCTCTGACAGTACCTCTGTATGGCGCAGTCTCTGACAGTCTCTCTGTATGGGGCAGTCTCTGACAGTCTCTCTGTATGTGGCAGTCTCTGACAGTCGCTCTGTTTGGGGCAGTCTCTGACAGTTGCTCTGTTTGGGGCAGTCTCTGACAGTTGCTCTGTTTGGGGCAGTCTCTGACAGTCGCTCTGTATGGGGCAGTCTCTGACAGTCGCTCTGTATGTGGCAGTCTCTGACAGTCCCTCTGTATGTGGCAGTCTCTGACAGTCCCTCTGTATGTGGCAGTCTCTGACAGTCCCTCTGTATGTGGCAGTCTCTGACAGTCCCTCTGTATGTGGCAGTCTCTGACAGTCCCTCTGTATGTGGCAGTCTCTGACAGTCCCTCTGTATGTGGCAGTCTCTGACAGTCTCTCTGTATGGGGCAGTCTCTGAAATTTTTTCTGTATGCGCAGTCTCTCTGGATGACATCTCTAACAGTCCCTGGCAATGTTTTAAGGTTGATAGTGAGGGCGGGCCTGTGGTCAGAGAGGGATTGGTGGTGGGTTCAGGATTCATGGACGGGGACAGGTCTGTGGTGGTTTCAGGGTTCATGATCGGGGATGGGTATACTGTGGGTGGGTTCAGGGTTCATTGTCAGTGATAGGTTTGTGGTGGGTTTAGGGTTCATGGTCAGGGACGGGTCTGTGGTGGGTTCAGGTTCATGGTCAGGGACGGGTCTGTGGTGGGTTCAGGTTCATGGTCTGGACGGGTCTGTGGTGGGTTCAAGGTCAGGGATGGGTCTGTGGTGGGTTCAGGGTTCATGGTCAGAGACGGGTCTGTGGTGGGTTCAGGGTTCGTGGTCAGGGATGAGTCTTTGGTGGGTTCAGGGTTCGTGGTCAGGGACGGTCTGTGGGCGGGTTCAGGGTTCATGGTCAGCGATGGGTTTGTGGTGGGTTCAGGGTTCATGGTCAGGGACAGGTCTTTGGTTGGTTCATGGTCAGGAATGGGTCTGTGGTAGGTTCAGGGTTCATGGTCAGGGATGGGTATACTGTGGGTTCAGGATCAGGAACAGGTCTGTGGTGGGTTCAGGGTTCATTGTCAGGACAGGTCTTTGGTGGGTTCTGGGTTCATGTTTAGGGATAGGTATACAGTGGATTCAGGGACGGGTCTCTGGATGGGTTCAGTGTTCATGGTCAGGACGGGTCTGTGGTGGGTTCAGAGTTCATGGTTAGGGATGGGTATACAGGGGGTTCATGGTCAGGACGGGTCTGTGGTGGGTTTAGGGTTCATGGTCAGGGACGGGTCTGTGGTGGGTTTAGGGTTCATGGTCAGGGACGGGTCTGTGGTGGGTTCAGGGTTCATGGTCAGGGACGGGTCTGTGGTGGGTTTAGGGTTCATGGTCAGGGGTGGGTCTGTGGTGGGTTCAGGGTTCATGGTCAGGGACGGGTCTGTGGTGTGTTTAGGGTTCATGGTCAGGGACGGGTGTGTGGTGGGTTTAGGGTTCATGGTCAGGGGTGGGTCTGTGGTGGGTTCAGGGTTCATGGTCAGGGACGGGTCTGTGGTGGGTTTAGGGTTCATGGACAGGGGCGGGTCTCTGGTTGGTTCAGGGTTCATGGTCAGGGATGGGTATACAGGGGGTTCATGGTCAGGGACAGGTCTGTGGTGGGTTTAGGGTTCATGAACAGGGGCGGGTCTCTGGTTGGTGCAGGGTTCATGGTCAGGGATGGGTATACAGGGGGTTCATGGTCAGGGACGGGTCTGTGGTGGGTTTAGGGTTCATGGTCAGGGATGGGTATACAGGGGGTTCATGGTCAGGGACGGGTCTGTGGTGGGTTTAGGGTTCATGGTCAGGGATGGGTATACAGGGGGTTCATGGTCAGGGACGGGTCTGTGGTGGGTTTAGGGTTCATGGTCAGGGATGGGTCTGTGGTGGGTTTAGGGTTTGTGGTCAGGGATGGGTATACAGTGGGTTCAGGGTTCATGATAAGAAACGGTCTGTGTTGGGTGTGGGGTTTGCGGTCAGGCGTGGGTGTTTAGAATTTTACTTCCTCGATTCTCTAACTCATTCATGACTTGTTAACTCCCAGCAAGTCAGATGACGGAAGATCGAAGCCTAAAACTCATTTGGTGATTCCGCAGAGAGATTAATGAAAGGCGTAGTTGGAGCGCTGAGTGATTTCCATACAGAATCGGAGTGGCGGTGTCATGTGACGGACAGGTGTGCGCGGAATCCGTCTCCTCCCGTCTCACACACATGTCCCCTCGGGGCTCACTTTTCTAGGAATGCGGAGGAAGATTTTCTGCTTCAAAAATTCTGAAATATTTTTATTGGAAAAAAAAATAATTGTTTAACGAGCGTGTGCGCCCTCTGGGGGGGTGGTACATATAGTAATTATTGTATGACCGACTGGCGCTATTATCCCACCACCGACCACTAGAACCTTTTTGTTTATTTATTATTGAAAGCATTGAAAAGATTTTTGTCTTATTGTTTTTTTTTTTTCTGAAAAGGAAAACCTTTTTAAAGCACTAGCTTTTCTCCGGCTGTTTTTGTAGGTAGCAGAGAGATCAGATTACACAGACTGCAGAGTCACCCTCTATGGAGGGACACAAACCCCTCCCTCTGTCCCAGCAGAGGCGGGACCGTCTGAGGTGGTCATACAAAGGCTGCTCCCAATTAGGGTTTTTTTTTTTTTTATTAAAATTTTTTCATGAGCTGTTTTATCATTTAATTCAAAATATCAATTCATATTTAGTCTGTAGAACTTCAATGGCTGCCATTGTTTTAAAATTCCCTTCTAGCGAAAGGAATTTCCCTTTAATTTACCCCCCCTCCCCCCCACACACACAGAAAGATTTTTGTCCTGCACACTGGAGTGGCCCATTTAGTCTTCTACAGAACACAAGCGGGTGAGAATATGGAATAAAGAATTCCCGAATAATAGAGCGCCGCCCTGGAGGAGGAAGTTGTAAAGTGTAGGTAAAATCTAACAATATACAACTGAAAGTGTATTGTTCTGTCTGTACAAAATAATCCTTGTCGATCCTGCCAGAAATCCAGCGTGCGGTTCACTTCCTGTGCTGTTCTCATCTTTTTCTGAACACTACAGGACACCTCCCAATGGTATGGAGAGGTGGTGGTGGGGGGGGGGGAGGTATTCTGTAGCCCTGTCCTAGGGAGTCAGCGTTGTCATCCCCAGGACAGAAAGTGTGTTAGGCTGGCTTCACATTACTGCGAGGCGAAAATCGCGTGCAAATTTGCACGCTCTCCCGACATTCAGACAAACGTGTTGCCGTTTAGCAGACATGCAGTGGCGCCATTTAAGGCTGCATTCGCACCTGAACGTTGCGTCTTTGAGCGTTTTTTTTTCCCTGCATTTTAAATGCGAGATTTTGGTGCATTTTTATGCGCGACTTCCGCGTTTTTTTATATGGCGTTTTTGAGCTTTTGCATTTTTTTTTATTAGCCAATAGAGAAAACGATCATCTGTTGCATCACTTGTTGCTATGTATTTCAGAATGTTCAGCTTTTCTATCAGCTTTTATTTTTATTTTTTATTATTATTGAATATTTATTATTATAATATTTCGTTAGGATTAGGAGTTGGGGTTAGGGTTATTTATCTATTTTTGTTAGGGTTAGGTAGTTAATAATACCACTACTACTACTAATACATGAATAAATAAATATAAAATAAATACACAAATCATAAATAAATAATAAATTCAATAAACGAATACTAAGTAATAATAATTAAATAATTAACCTCTATCCGTTAAAAAAATAAAATAATAAATAATAATAAAATAATATTAATAAACACCCAAATCCGAACAAAAAAAAAAATGCATCACTATTATTAATAATAATAATGGTATATTATTATGCTGTATTGCTCGTTTGGAAATAAAACACCTCTGTTTTTGTATAAAAAATATAAAAATATTAATAATGTATTTATTAAATAATTCTTATCTGAATGCTCAGTTTGGTAGCCATGATGGTGCCACATCCCGGTAAGTAGATACAGAAAGGAGGTTTATGGGAGGGACTTTTGGAAAGGCACCACTATGACAATATAGAAAAATACAAATATAATTGTATTTAATACAATCTTAAGAAACTAATAAAAATACATGGAACAGTAAATGCAAAGTTTGCACGGGATGATAGGACTTTCTTCATGCAAGGAAAAGCTCTAGATCCCAAACAAACCGTGGCTACCCCTTTTTTGGGATCTAGAGCTTTTCCTTGCATGAAGAAAGTCCTATCATCCCGTGCAAACTTTGCATTTACTGTAGCATGTATTTTTATTAGTTTCTTAAGATTGTATTAAATACAATTATATTTGTATTTTTCTATATTGTCACAGTGGTGCCTTTCCAAAAGTCCCTCCCATAAACCTCCTTTCTGTATCTACTTACCGGGATGTGGCACCATCATGGCTACCAAATTGGGCATTCAGATAAGAATTTTTAAATAAATACATTATTATTATTATTTTTATTTATTTTATTTTTTTTTTTACAAAAACAGAGGTGCTTTGATTCCAAATAAGCAATACAGCATAAAAATATATTATTATTATTATTATTATTAATAGTAATGTATTTTATTTTGTTCGGGTTTGGGTGTTTATTATTATTATTATTAATTATAGTAAATGTATTTTTTTTGTTCGGGTTTGGGTGTTTATTATTATTATTTCAAAATTATTATTATTATGATCATTATTATTAAAAAGTGATTTTTTTTTTAACGTTAGTGGGTTAATTATTATTTATTGATATATTATTACATATTTATTTTATTTATGATGATTTTTAGTTATTTATTTATTTTACATTTATTTATTCATATATTCTTCATGTATATTTATATATTATTAAAAAAAAAATGTTATCGTTTGAGCAGAAATAGTGCTAAAAAACACGCACAAAAAATGCGCAAATGCAGACAAAAAAACGTGGCCAATGGCGCATATCCATACATTTCTTTGGGAATAAAAATACGCTAAAAAGCATCAATCTGTCCAATTTGAGCTCCAAAAAAAAAAAAAAAAGCACCAGAACTTTTTTGAGCTTCAGGCGTTTGGTTTGTAGTAGAAATGTGAGTCTCCATAGGGAAAAATTGTTTAATTTTTTTTTTAATCCGCCAGCGTTTTGGAGCCTAAAGCTTGGGTCACAGCCAGGCGCGCGCGTGTTTACAGCGCGTTCCGAGTGGCCCATTTATTTAGTGAGAACCATGGAAAAGCATTCCCTGACTCTTTTCTGAAAAAAGCTCCGCAACGAATCGCATGCAGATTGGGGCCCCTGAAAATGCGCACTTTTTAACAATTAATGGCACCGCCATGCGTCTGCTAAAGGGCAGCGCGTTTCTCCACGTGTCGGATAGACACGCGATTTTGCGCTCCCGGCATGCAAAGATCTGAACTAATTGTTAATGGCGCCCCCACGCATGTGTGTTTTTCGTGTGCGCCAAACCGCTTGGCGTTACAGCACCGTGTGGTTGGGCGTGGTGCATTTTTGTAAAAAGGCTCAGGGACTTCCTTTCCATGTTTTCTTGTGCGTAGCGGCAACCCGTTGGGTTCCCCTTACAAGCGACGATTGGGAATTGCATTAAAACAGCGCAGAAAATGCGCCCGTGCTTATTCGCTTTATCTATAGGTGGGAACTGGCCTTTAGGTTCCATTCACACCTGGGCGTTCCTGGAATTGCGGCACAGCGCCGGACGCGTTTTTGTGACGCTATTATTTACTAATGGCACCTCTAACGCGGTGCGATTTTGCTGCGGCTGTCGAAGGATAAATTGCGCCGCAATCGCGGCAAATTGCATTGCAGGAAGCTTGTCGCCCCAAGAAAGGTGCAGGAGCTTCTTTTGAGCGACAAGCTTCCCGCGATGCTGTTTGCAGCGCGATTTATCGCACGGCAAACCGTGGCAAAACGGCACCACGATTGGAGCGCCATTAAGAAGTAATGGCATCGCAGAAGCGTCCCGAGTTTTGCAGCGATTCTGGAACGCCCTGGAGCCTAATCGGCATTGTTGTCGGGTCAATATTCGGCCCCGTTTACGGCTAAGTATATCGGAATCATGGGCAGAATTCTACGATTCCGTTGAGAGTCGTGGCAAAAGGCGCAACGCGCTGGCATTATTTCTTAGGTTCCATTCAAATTTTGGTGTATGGGGGCGACAATCGCGGTAAAATCGCACAAATAGAATCGCGGGATGCCCATCGCCCAAAATAAGCTCATGTTCTTCTTTTGGGGGACAGGCATCCTGTGATTTTGCCGCCTGATAATTCTCAGGAAAAATCGCACACAGGAACCGCTGTGTTTCCCGCATCGCACTATATAGCAATCCTACTCTGTTCATGCGATTTGGTGCTGATGTCCGTTAAAAGTTAATAACACCCTAAAAGCAGGATCGCAGAATGCAGCTCACCCATGAACCCCCATGCGATCCGCATCCAGTGCGGCAAATAAAAGGTGCCTGCGCCGTTTTTCGCGCGGATGTGGTGCGATTTCAGCCCGTACAAAATGATGGACTTAAATCTCACTGCAAGGAATTGCATGTGACTTGCACAGGAGTGCGATGTCCTGTGCGAATCACGTGCGATGTGACGTATCGCATTGGTGTGAACCCAGCCTTAGTATTGCCCCAAACGCTGTGCGGAATATCCCGCCCAAAATGCGTTGCCAAATGTACCTGGCTCAGTACCAAAAAATTTTGGTACGTGATCTTCTTTCTCGCTTTTTTTTTTTGTAGTGGAGGGAAGCCGCTACAAAAACGCACAAAAAAAAATGTGCCCAAGTGTGAACCTTACTGGGAGAAAAATTAGGAAAACGAATGCGGGCTCCTCCGGTAGGCTGTAATAGGACATGTTGGTTATGGATGTAGTTTGCCTCTCCAGCCGCCACTGAACCCGGAAATGTCAGTTTAGGGCGGAGCCGCCTGCGTCCGACCCAGCGAAGTCCGCTGGGCCCCGGCTAAACCTCGCAGGGAAATTCCTGATCCTGGTTTTTGTTTCCTTCCAACAATCTCCAAATATTCCGTCAGCTGAATTTCCATACAGACAAATATTTGCAGATCCTGTCTGTGGACAGTCTGGAGCCATGCAGGGGGCATTGCGTGCCTCGCGTCTGGAGGACAAAGGATGTGTACAAAGGATGGGCAGAGGGGGGAGCTGTGTACAAAATACGGGCAGAGTGGGGCGCTGTGTACAGAAGATGGGCAGAGGGGGGCGCTGTGTACAGAAGACGGGGAGAGGGGGGCGCTGTATACAGAAGACGGGGAGAGGGGGGCGCTGTATACAGAAGACGGGGAGAGGGGGGCGCTGTATACAGAAGACGGGGAGAGGGGGCGCTGTGTACAGAAGACGGGCAGAGGGGGGGCGCTGTGTACAGAAGACGGACAGAGGTGGACGCTGTGTACAGAGGATGGGCAGAGGGGGACGCTGTGTACAGAGGACGGGCAGAGGGGGACGCTGTGTACAGAGGACGGGCAGAGGGGGACGCTGTGTACAGAGGACGGGCAGAGGGGGACGCTGTGTACAGAGGACGGGCAGAGGGGGACGCTGTGTACAGAGGACGGGCAGAGGGGGACGCTGTGTACAGAAGACGGACAGAGGGGGACGCTGTGTACAGAGGACGGGCAGAGGGGGACGCTGTGTACAGAGGACGGGCAGAGGGGGACGCTGTGTACAGAGGACGGGCAGAGGGGGACGCTGTGTACAGAGGACGGGCAGAGGGGGACGCTGTGTACAGAGGACGGGCAGAGGGGGACGCTGTGTACAGAGGACGGGCAGAGGGGGACGCTGTGTACAGAGGACGGGCAGAGGGGGACGCTGTGTACAGAGGACGGGCAGAGGGGGACGCTGTGTACAGAGGACGGGCAGAGGGGGGGGCTGTGTACAGAGGACGGGCAGAGGGGGGTGCTGTGTACAGAGGACGGGCAGAGGGGGGGGCGCTGTGTACAGAATACGGGCAGAGGGGGAAGCTGTGTACAGAAGACGGGCAGAGGGGGGGCGCTGTGTACAGAAGACGGACAGAGGGGGACGCTGTGTACAGAGGACGGGCAGAGGGGGACGCTGTGTACAGAGGACGGGCAGAGGGGGACGCTGTGTACAGAGGACGGGCAGAGGGGGGCGCTGTGTACAGAGGACGGGCAGAGGGGGACGCTGTGTACAGAGGACGGGCAGAGGGGGACGCTGTGTACAGAGGACGGGCAGAGGGGGACGCTGTGTACAGAGGACGGGCAGAGGGGGACGCTGTGTACAGAGGACGGGCAGAGGGGGACGCTGTGTACAGAGGACGGGCAGAGGAGGGTGCTGTGTACAGAGGACGGGCAGAGGGGGGGGCGCTGTGTACAGAATACGGGCAGAGGGGGGAGCTGTGTACAGAAGACGGGCAGAGGGGGGACGCTGTGTACAGAGGACGGGCAGAGGGGGACGCTGTGTACAGAGGACGGGCAGAGGGGGGCGCTGTGTACAGAGGACGGGCAGAGGGGGGCGCTGTGTACAGAGGACGGGCAGAGGGGGACGCTGTGTACAGAGGACGGGCAGAGGGGGACGCTGTGTACAGAGGACGGGCAGAGGGGGACGCTGTGTACAGAGGACGGGCAGAGGGGGACGCTGTGTACAGAGGACGGGCAGAGGGGGACGCTGTGTACAGAGGACGGGCAGAGGGGGACGCTGTGTACAGAGGACGGGCAGAGGGGGGGCGCTGTGTACAGAATACGGGCAGAGGGGGGAGCTGTGTACAGAGGACGGGCAGAGGGGGGCGCTGTGTACAGAGGACGGGCAGAGGGGGACGCTGTGTACAGAGGACGGGCAGAGGGGGACGCTGTGTACAGAGGACGGGCAGAGGGGGACGCTGTGTACAGAGGACGGGCAGAGGGGGACGCTGTGTACAGAGGACGGGCAGAGGGGGACGCTGTGTACAGAGGACGGGCAGAGGGGGGCGCTGTGTACAGAGGACGGGCAGAGGGGGACGCTGTGTACAGAGGACGGGCAGAGGGGGGCGCTGTGTACAGAGGACGGGCAGAGGGGGACGCTGTGTACAGAGGACGGGCAGAGGGGGACGCTGTGTACAGAGGACGGGCAGAGGGGGACGCTGTGTACAGAGGACGGGCAGAGGGGGACGCTGTGTACAGAGGACGGGCAGAGGGGGACGCTGTGTACAGAGGACGGGCAGAGGGGGACGCTGTGTACAGAGGACGGGCAGAGGGGGACGCTGTGTACAGAGGACGGGCAGAGGGGGGCGCTGTGTACAGAGGACGGGCAGAGGGGGGCGCTGTGTACAGAGGACGGGCAGAGGGGGGCGCTGTGTACAGAGGACGGGCAGAGGGGGACTCTGTGTACAGAGGACGGGCAGAGGGGGAAGCTGTGTACAGAGGACGGGCAGAGGGGGGCGCTGTGTACAGAGGACGGGCAGAGGGGGGCGCTGTGTACAGAAGACAGGCAGAGGGGGGGCGCTGTGTACAGAAGACGGACAGAGGGGGGGGCGCTGTGTACAGAATACGGGCAGAGGGGGGAGCTGTGTACAGAAGACGGGCACAGGGGGGCGCTGTGTACAGAAGACGGGCAGAGGGGGACGCTGTGTACAGAGGACGGGCAGAGGGGGGCGCTGTGTACAGAGGACGGGCAGAGGGGGGGCGCTGTGTACAGAGGACGGGCAGAGGGGGGCGCTGTGTACAGAGGACGGGCAGAGGGGGGCGCTGTGTACAGAGGACGGGCAGAGGGGGACGCTGTGTACAGAGGACGGGCAGAGGGGGACGCTGTGTACAGAGGACGGGCAGAGGGGGACGCTGTGTACAGAGGACGGGCAGAGGGGGACGCTGTGTACAGAGGACGGGCAGAGGGGGACGCTGTGTACAGAGGACGGGCAGAGGGGGGCGCTGTGTACAGAGGACGGGCAGAGGGGGACGCTGTGTACAGAGGACGGGCAGAGGGGCTCATTGTATAAGAATGCCGAGAGATACATTGTAACATTTGTGTAATATTATTAGTTGCAACTTTTTATTAATTATTTCATTTATTCCACATTCTCTTCTCTCCCCTCCCCTTCTTTATCGTATAAAAATTCTGTATTTTCCGGAAGCCGAGGATCCGTGGAATATAAAAAATATGGTTGTAATTTTAATGTTGGGCTGCATTCGCATTGTAGCGTTTCACGGGCGGCACATTTTTTTTTTTTTTGCGCCTTGTCGCACCCCCTGCATAGGACAAGCCCGTTCACTGCACAGTAGTTTGCACACCTTTTTTGCGCTTTAAGGCTCCGTTTCTACGGATGTGACTCATAGAGTCGCATAACCATTCGCAGGCCGTTGATTTCAATGGCACCCGTTCCCATCTGTGCGACTTTGAAAATTGTCGACATTGAGAAGCTGCCTGCGCCTGCGCTAATTTGATGCGACTTTGATCCAGAGAGTGTAAAGTTGGATCAAAATCAAAGCTGCACGTAAAGTCGCATCCCAAATCGCGCGACTTTAGGATCGCAATAGTGGAAACGTACACTCAAGCTTCTTATTTAATTTTTTTTTTAGCACGCGTTTAGCTACATGTGCCACGCGTTTCGTCACCTGAAAAACGCGTCTCTGGGGTGCCGTTCATGTATAGCGCCGCAAGCGTGACATGCGTTTTTTTTTTTTTTTTTTGCTCAACCCTACAGTGTGAATGCAGCCCTATAGCTCAACTTTGATCAGGTTTTAGATTCAACGCTTAATTGGGTGGGCTCGTGGGCGGAGTTATCCAAATATAAAAATGTTTTGATGGGTGGGTGTCAGTCTGGAGGAGGGGGTGTTTCCGTGGCGGTCTGCATTGGTAACGCCCACCTGTGATGCTGAGCCTCCACAATTGGAAGAAGTGACATCCGGTGAATGAAAGGGGCGGGGCCGGGGACAGTCGGGCTGGACGTCCTCCAGCCAGGAAATGAGGCGGAGCTCTTCTCTGATTGGCTGCAGCTTCTAATGCACATTGCAAGAAGCTCACAGTGTGCAGGGAAATCAGAGGAAGCCGTTTCAGTGCAGGAGAGGAGCCGGTACAATCGTTCAAGACTGAAGGGGGAGGGGGGGAGGATTTAGGAACATGGGGGTGACATCACTGAAGGCTGATGCTGGTTCCAAGGCTGCGGACAACAATAACCTCTAGTGATTCATCTTCTATGGATGATACATGTCCATGTGGGGGGTGTCTCGTCAGCTGAATTCCCCTTCTTGCCACAGTGCCGGGCACTCGGAGTCAATGCGATTTCCATACGGGAACATTTTACTTTTAAAAGTGTTTCTGAAGCCCAAACTTTTTTTATTTTTGGATGGAGCGAGGAAGGTTGTCAGCTGACCGTTGTCACCGGAACGTAAAACAATGGAAACAGAGCAGGAAACCAAGGGAAATGTTCCAATGGGGACACCTGTTTCGGTGACCACTAAGAGGGGATTTCCTTTCACTTCCTGCTGTGTCTCCGGGGTGGAAAAAAAAGTGACGCGCCATGCAATGTATCAAGACAAAACTCCCGCCAACATTTTTTTATAACAAGATCATTAAAGCGGAGCTCCACCCAAAAGGGGAAACTCCACTTATCTGTCCAGGCAGAGCCTTCCAGTCCAGGCGGAGCCTTCCAGTCCTGGCGGAGCCTTCCAGTCCAGGCGGAGCCTTCCAGTCCTGGCGGAGCCTTCCAGTCCAGGCGGAGCCTTCCAGCCCTGGCGGAGCCTTCCAGTCCAGGCGGAGCCTTCCAGTCCAGGCGGAGCCTTCCAATCCAGGCGGAGCCTTCCAGTCCAGGCAGAGCCTTCCAGTCCTGGCGGAGCCTTCCAATCCAGGCAGAGCCTTCCAGTCCAGGCGGAGCCTTCCAATCCAGGCGGAGCCTTCCAGTCCAGGCAGAGCCTTCCAGTCCAGGCGGAGCCTTCCAGTCCAGGCGGAGCCTTCCAGTCCTGGCGGAGCCTTCCAATCCAGGCGGAGCCTTCCAGTCCCGGCGGAGCCTTCCAGTCCCGGCGGAGCCTTCCAGTCCTGGCGGAGCCTTCCAATCCAGGCGGAGCCTTCCAGTCCAGGCGGAGCCTTCCAGTCCTGGCGGAGCCTTCCAATCCAGGCGGAGCCTTCCAGTCCTGGCGGAGCCTTCCAATCCAGGCGGAGCCTTCCAGTCTAGGCGGAGCCTTCCAGTCCTGGCTGAGCCTTCCAATCTAGTTGGAGCCTTCCAGTCCTGGCGGAGCCTTCTAATCCAGGCAGAGCCTTTCAGTCCAGGCAGAGCCTTCCAGTCAAGGCAGAGCCTTTCAGTCCAGGTGGAGCCTTCTAGTCCAGGCAGAGCCTTCTAGTCCAGGCAGAGCCTTTCAGTCCAGGCAGAGCCTTTCAGTCCAGGCAGAGCCTTCCAATCCAGGCGGAGCCTTCCAATCCAGGCAGAGCCTTCTAGTCCAGGCAGAGCCTTCCAATCCAGGCGGAGCCTTCCAATCCAGGCAGAGCCTTCCAGTCCAGGCAGAGCCTTTCAGTCCAGGTGGAGCATACCAGTCCAGGTGGAGCCTTCTAGTCCAGGCGGAGCCTTCTAGTCCAGGCGGAGCCTTCTAGTCCAGGCAGAGCCTTCCAGTCAAGACAGAGCCTTTCAGTCCAGGCGGAGCATTCCAGTCCAGGCAGAGCCTTCCAATCCAGGCAGAGCCTTCTAGTCCAGGCAGAGCCTTCCAATCCAGGCGGAGCCTTCCAATCCAGGCAGAGCCTTCTAGTCCAGGCAGAGCCTTCCAATCCAGGCGGAGCCTTCCAATCCAGGCAGAGCCTTCTAGTCCAGGCAGAGCCTTCCAATCCAGGCAGAACCTTGCAGTCCAGGCAGAGCCTTTCAGTCCAGGCGGAGCCTTTCAGTTCAGGCGGAGCCTTCCAGTCCAGGCAGAGCCTTCCAGTCCAGGCGGAGCCTTCCAGTCTAGGCGGAGCCTTCCAGTCCAGGCGGAGCCTTCCAATCCAGGCGGAGCCTTCCAGTCCAGGCGGAGCCTTCCAGTCCAGGCGGAGCCTTTCAGTCCAGGCGGAGCCTTCCAGTCCAGGCGGAGCCTTCCAATCCAGGCGGAGCCTTCCAGTCCAGGCGGAGCCTTCCAATCCAGGCGGAGCCTTCCAGTCCAGGCGGAGCCTTCCAATCCAGGCGGAGCCTTCCAGTCCAGGCAGAGCCTTCCAGTCCAGGCGGAGCCTTCCAGTCCAGGCGGAGCCTTTCAGTCCAGGCGGAGCCTTCCAGTCCAGGCGGAGCCTTCCAGTCCAGGCGGAGCCTTCCAATCCAGGCGGAGCCTTCCAGTCCAGGCGGAGCCTTCCAATCCAGGCGGAGCCTTCCAGTCCAGGCAGAGCCTTCCAGTCCAGGCGGAGCCTTCCAGTCCAGGCGGAGCCTTCCAATCCAGGCGGAGCCTTCCAGTCCAGGCAGAGCCTTCCAGTCCAGGCGGAGCCTTTCAGTCCAGGCGGAGCCTTCCAGTCCAGGCGGAGCCTTTCAGTCCAGGCGGAGCCTTCCAGTCCAGGCGGAGCCTTCCAGCCAAGGCGGAGTCTTCCAGTCCTGGCAGAGCCCTTCACCACATTTGCTCATGTGCAGGAGATTTCTCGAAGATAGCAAGGGTTCGGCACTTCCATAAATGTGGGAGGAAACCTGAGCGCACATGTGCAGGGGGGGGGGGGGGGGGGCACTTAATCACTCTGCTCTCTCCTCCTATCAGCATGCTCGATGACCTGATTGGCTGCTTGTTCCTCCCCAGACTGAGCTCTGCTGAGCAGAGACTGTAAGAGGCTAATACAAGGTCACATAAAAAAAAAATGACTACAATATTATATCAATGATTACAGAGTTGCCTTATTTTGTATCTGTTCTGTCTGCCCTGTTCTTGTTAGCTGCTGAGATAAAAGTAATCGGTCACATGACTAATTCTGAATTTGCTGTTATGGGTGGGAAGGCCGGTGTCGGGTTTTTAGGGCGACTTTGCATGACATGTGTGCAGGAAGTGCGATGACAGGAAGCCGCGAGCCTTTCCTCTGCTCCGGGGGTTGGGAAATCAGGAGGACGGCGAGAAAAAAAAGAACAATTTACATGAGTCAGTCCAAAGTCAAGAGTCCTCATTGTGGAGGAAGGAGCGCTGGAACCTGATTGGACGGCGCTTAGTGTCCTCTGTGCACCGTGTGCCGTCAACAATCGTTCTTTATTTATTTTTCAGAAAATGCTGGTTGTCATCCTTTATCGCAGCTCAGTGCTGCTGATCCCCTGCAGCCTTTTTGCAGCCACTGTCCTGTCTTTCCCCTCCAGCCATGGCAGTATATATGGCATTCCTCAGGATGGGATTCCTGGTGGTGACAGCAGTGGGCTGTGTCTTATGTAATGTGTGTTGGAACAGCCCCTTGCAGTCCCCATTGGAAGCCCATAAGACAGGGTGACAACACAGGAGCACAACTGGGAGACGGGACAGAGTGTTGTCACCCAATCACAGGAAGTGCCTAAACAGGGATCTTTTTATATATGTTTATATATATATTTTATTTTTTAATAATTTAATATATAATATATTACTTAAAAAAAATTACATAACATACACACACATATTCAGTATTTAAAAATCTGCGGCTTTCAGAAAAATAAATAAAACAAAATCATGAGCCTGCCGCCGCAAAGATCTTTGTTTAGGCACTACCTGTGATTGGGTGACAATACTCTGTCCCCATCTCCCAGTTGTAATATTTTTTTTTATTTTATATTTATATTATATATATATATATTATAATTTTTATTATTTATATATATTTTATTAATTTTTTTAATTATATATATATATAATAAAAAATATATATATTAAAAAAAATTATAATATATATTTTTTTCATAAATATATTTTTATATATATATATATATATATATATATATATATATATATAATTATAATTTATATATTTATTTAAATAAGTTATTATTTATTATTATTTAAATAAAGTTCTGTGTAATAAATTGGAATGACACAGGGAAAAAGTATTGAACACATGAAGAAAGGGAGGTGCAAAAAGGAATGGCAAGCCAAGACGCCAGCTGAGATCTATCAGTAATTGGCAATCCTGCCCCTTGTCAGGGCAAATGAATATCAGCTGGTTCCGTCTCAACTGATGGCCAAAAAAAAGGAGTCTCATTACCAAGGTGTCCCACAAGAAACATCTCATGATGGGTAAAAAGCAAAATAACTCTCTCAAGACCTTTGCAAACTTATTGTTGTAAAACATACCAATGGCATTGGTTACAGAAGGATTTCTAAACTTCTGAATGTTCCAGTGAGCACTGTTGGGGCCATAATCCGGAAGTGGAATGAACATCATTTCACCATAAACCGGCCACGACCAGGTGCTCCTCACAAGATTTCTGACAGAGGAGTGAAAAGAATTATCAGAAGAGTTGCCCAAGAGCCAAGGACCACTTGTGGAGAGCTTCACAAAGACCTGGAATTATCAGGTACACAATAAGTAATGCCCTCCCCCGCCATGGCCTGTATGCACGCTCACCACACAACACTCCATCACTGGAGAAAAAGCATGTTGAAGCTCGTTTATAGTTTCTGCACAACATTTAGACGAGACTGTGAAATACGGGGAGAATATAGACTGGTCAGAGGAGGCCAAAATTGAACTCTTTGGATGCCATAATACACACCGTGTTTGGAGGTCACATGGCACATCACCCTAAAAACACCCCCCATACCAACAGTGAGGTATGGAGGTGGGAACATCATGGTGTGGGCGGGGCTGTGTGGGCGGAGCTGTGTGGGCGGAGCTGTGTGGACGGGGCTGTGTGGGCGGGGCTGTGTGGGCGGGGCTGTGTGGACGGAGCTGTGTGGACGGAGCTGTGTGGACGGGGCTGTGTGGACGGAGCTGTGTGGACGGAGCTGTGTGGACGGAGCTGTGTGGGCGGGGCTGTGTGGACGGGGCTGTGTGGGCGGGGCTGTGTGGACGGGGCTGTGTGGGCGGGGCTGTGTGGACGGGGCTGTGTGGACGGGGCTGTGTGGACGGAGCTGTGTGGACGGGGCTGTGTGGGCGGGGCTGTGTGGACGGGGCTGTGTGGACGGAGCTGTGTGGACGGAGCTGTGTGGACGGAGCTGTGTGGGCGGAGCTGTTTTTTAGCATACGGTACTGGGAAACTTCATGTCATTGAAGGAACGATGAATGGAAAAATGGACCAAGACATTCTTGATAAAAATCTCTTGCCATCTACCAGGATGATGAAGATGAGACGAGGGAGCACATTCCAGCAAGACAATCATCCCAACACACAAAGCCAAGGAAACTCTCCGTTGGTTTCAAAGAAAGAAAATAAATCTTCTAGTATGGCCCCCAGCCAATCACCTGACTGGAATCCAATAGAAAATCTATGGAAAGAACTAAAGATCGGAGTTCATAGAAGAGGCCCACAGAACCTTCAAGATCTGAAGACTGTGTAGAAGAATGGGGCCAAAATCACACCTGAGCAACGCATGCGACTAGTTTCTCTATACAGGAGGCGTCTTGAAGCCGTCCTTACCAATAAAGGATTTTGTACCAAGTATTAAATACATTTGAGTTAGCGGGTTCAACTTTTTCCCCGTGTCCTTCCATTTTATTACACAGAACTTCATTTCTGAACTTATTTGTTTTGGTGTCTTTGTATGTATGGAAATGTATGGATTGTTACCGACATGTGGGGAACGCTTCATGTCAATCGCACCTTTACCAATAGATTTACCTAGAAAAACTGTGACATGTTCAATACTTATTTTACCCGCTGTGTACAGTGCCTTGAGAAAGTATTCAAACACCTTGAAATTTTCCACATTTTGTCATGTTACAACCAAAAACATAAATGTAATTTATTTGGATTTTATGTGATAGACCAACACAAAGTGGCAGAAAAATGATAAATGGTCGATAATGAGACCCCTTTTTATAGGCCATCGGTTGTGCCATCAGTTGGGCCATCAGTTGTGCCATCAGTTGTGCCATCAGTTGTGCCATACTCTTTCCATTTTCCAATGATGGATTGAACAGAGCTCCGGGAGATCTTCAAAGCTTGGGAGATTTTTTTTTTTAATAACCTAACCCTGCTTTAACCTCTTGGCATCCGTTCTAATGACGGCCACAGCGCAAACCTGAATTTCCAGGAGGGCGACATGCGATGGCCTCCCCTGTGCACGCGCCCCCTGCAGGACGTGCGCTGTGATCACCGAGTCATTGAGACTCGGGTGATCACAGATCCGAGTAAGGGGCCGGTCCTGGCCCCTTACCGTGTGATCAGCTGACAGCCAATGACAGCTGATCACATGATGTAAACAAAACCTCAGTAATCATTTTATTTTTCTCCTCATGCTGATAGCATAAGGAGAAAAAAAAGCCGATCACCGGCTCATCTGCAAGGGACATCGGTCCCGAAGAGGAAGAGGCAATTATGCCTCATCTGTGCCCACCAGTACCCCCTGCCAGTTCCACCTGCCAGTGCCCACCAGTGCCACCTATCAATGCCCACAAGTGCCACCTGTCAATGCCCACCAGTGGTGCCCACCAGTGCCACCTATCAATGCCCACAAGTGCCACCTGTCAATGCCCACCAGTGGTGCCAATCAGTGCCACCTATCAATGCCCACCAGTGGTGCCAATCAGTGCCACCTATCAATGCCCACCAGTGGTGCCAATCAGTGCCACCTATCAATGCCCACAAGTGCCACCTATCAATGCCCACCAGTGGTGCCAATCAGTGCCATCTATCAATGCCCACAAGTGCCACCTATCACTTCCCACCAGTGGTGCCGATCAGTGCCACCTATCAATGCCCACAAGTGCCACCTATCAATGCCCACCAGTGGTGCCAATCAGTGCCACCTATCAATGCCCACAAGTGCCACCTATCAATGCCCACCAGTGGTGCCAATCAGTGCCACCTATCAATGCCCACAAGTGCCACCTATCAATGCCCACCAGTGGTGCCAATCAGTGCCATCTATCAATGCCCACAAGTGCCACCTATCACTTCCCACCAGTGGTGCCGATCAGTGCCACCTATCAATGCCCACAAGTGCCACCTATCAATGCCCACCAGTGGTGCCAATCAGTGCCACCTATCAATGCCCACAAGTGCCACCTATCAATGCCCACCAGTGGTGCCAATCAGTGCCACCTATCAATGCCCACAAGTGCCACCTATCAATGCCCACCAGTGGTGCCAATCAGTGCCATCTATCAATGCCCACAAGTGCCACCTATCACTTCCCACCAGTGGTGCCGATCAGTGCCACCTATCAATGCCCACAAGTGCCACCTATCAATGCCCACCAGTGGTGCCAATCAGTGCCACCTAGCAGTGCTGCCCATCAGTGTAACCGATCAGTGCCCATTATTGCCACCCATCAGCGCCCATCACTGCCACCTATCGGTGCCCATCAGTGCCGCCTCATCAGCGTACATCAATGAAGGAGAAAAATTACCTGTTTGCAAAATGTTATAACAAAATATTTAAAAAAAAATAAAAAATTTAAAATTCGGTCTTTTTAAATTTATTTAACAAAAGATAGAAACTGTAGAGGTGATCAAATACCACCAAAAGAAAGCTCTATTTGTGGGGAAAAAATGATAAAAATGTCATTTTGTTACAGCGCTGCATGAACGCGCAATTGTCATTCAAAGTGCGTCAGCGCTGAAAGCTGAAAATTGGTCTGGACGGGAGGGGGGTTTAAGTGCCCGGTAAGCAAGTGGTTAACTAGTTAAGGACCAGAAGATTTACCCCCCTTAATGACCAGGCCATTTTTTTTGCGATACAAGACTGCGTCGCTTTAAGCGACAATCGCGCGGTCGCGCAACGTTGTATCCAAATTTGTGTCCTTTCCCACCCCCACAAATAGAGCTTTCTTTTGGTGGTATTTGATCACCTCTGAGGTTTTTATTTTATTTTTCGCGCTATTAAAAAAAAAAAAAAAAAAGACCATTTTGTTTAAAAAAAACTATTTTTTATTTTTTGCTATAATAAATATCCGGTAAAAAAATGTAAATGTAAAAAATTTGTTCATCAGTTTAGACCGATATGTATTCTTCTACATATTTTTAGTAAAAAAAAAGGCGCAATAAGCTATATTGATTGGTTTGCGCAAAAGTTATCGCATTTACAAAATAAGGAATCGTTTTATGGCATTTTTATTATTTATTTGTTTTACTAGTAATGGCGGCGACCTGCGATTTTTAGCAGGACTGCGAGATTGCGGCAGACACTTTGGACACTTTTTTGGGACATTTATACAGAGATCAGAGCTTAAAATAACCACTGATTACTGTATAAATGTCACTGGCAGAGAAGGAGTTAACACTAGGGGGCGATCAAGGGGTTAAATGTGTTCCCTGGGGAGGTGTTTCTAACTGTGGGGGGGGGGGGGGGGGGACTGACTGGGAGTACAGAGAGGTCGCTGTTCCCCATCACTAGGAACAACAGATCTGTCTCCTCCCCTGACAGATCGAAGATCAGCCTGTTTACATTGGCAGATCCCCGTTCTGTCTCTCTCTCAGGAGCGACATCGTGGCCACCCTGCCACACTCATTGGCTCCGGCGTCACGCCGCGGGCCCCCTAGAGCTCTTAAAGCGGCCGACGTACAATGACGGTGATTCGCCCAGGAGAGCCAACCTGCCGCAGTACAAATGCGGCGGCTGGTCTTAAAGTGGTTAAACTTCTCCACAACTTTATCCCTGACCTGTCTGGTGTGTTCCTTGGCCTTCATGATGCTGTTTGTTCACTAAAGATCTCTAACAAACCTCTGAGGGCTTCACGGAACAGCTGTATTTATACTGAGATTAAATGACACACAGGTGAACTATATTTACTAATCAGGTGACTTCTGAAGGCAATTGGTTCCACTAGATTTTAGTTGGGGTATCGGAGTAAAGGGGGCTGAATACAGATGTCCCCCCAACACTTTTCACATATTTATTTGTAAAAAAATGTATCATTTTCCTTCCACTTCACAATTATGTGCCACTTTGTGTTGGTCTATCACATAAAATCCCAATAAAATACATTTACGTTTTTGGTTGTAACATGACAAAATGTGGACAATTTCGAGGGGTATGAATACTTTTTCAAGGCACTGTATGTATGCTTATATAGATATTTTATATATGTATCTGACTATATATATCACAGCGCATATACTGTAGTTAAACTTTCAACGTTTTTTCTGCTTATGTCCCCCCCCCCCCCTTATTTTAGACCCACTGATGTCATCACTGGGTCTCTGTGCTCCTCTATGCAATGCAGGCAGATCATGGCTGGTAGGAGGGGCCAGCAGGGGGGGCTTTATATTGCTTTCTGTAAGAATCAAAGCCCTCCTCTCAGGAGCCATCAGTCCCGATCCAAGCATTTTGGAGGCGTTATGCAAATATCATAATGCCTTGATAGGTGGGCTTTCCTAGGCAGGCTGCATTTGCACAGGTGACACCCACATGTGATGCTGAGCCTCCATGATTGATAGATCTAGATATCAATGAATGAAAAAGGGGCGGGCCAGGGACTGTCAGGCTGGGGTGGAAAGGGCTAGATGACGCTGGTTGTCCTCCAGCCAGGAAATGAGGCGGGCTTCATCTTCTAATGCACATGGTGAGAAGCTCACAGTGTGCAGTGAAATCAGAGGAAGCCGTTCCAGTCCAGGAGAGGAGCCGCTACAGCTGGAGGTTGGATGTAATGAGTTCCCGTTCCAATGTTTCTCTTTGTATCTCTGTGTAATCAATGAAGGTTTCTTCCCTCTGATGATCATGGTGTGACCTTCAGAGGACGGTAGCTCTTTCTACTCCCGGAGCCGCCTCTGTGTACAGAAAACATATTTGTTGTGGGTCAGGCGGACGCTCCCTGAATCACAGAGTGCTTCCCACATCACCAGGTGAACGGTGTACAAACCTGACCAGACTGGAAATCCCCCGAGCCAGCAGATGTCCCTCTCACCTGGAGATCAAGGGACACCCCCCCCCCCCACCCCGGGACAAGGCGGAGCCAACCTGGACAGGTGCCTCCAGGCTAGAACTGTCTGTACTGTGTTCTGGGTAAAAGGCACCTGTCCTAAGAGGTTCTCAGTGTGGTCCTGTCCTAAGAGGTTCTCAGTGCGCTCCTGTCCTAAGAGGTTCTCAGTGCGCTCCTGTCCCAAGAGGTTCTCGGTGCGCTCCTGTCCTAAGAGGTTCTCAGTGCGCTCCTGTCCTAAGAGGTTCTCAGTGCGCTCCTGTCCTAAGAGGTTCTCAGTGTGCTCCTGTCCTAAGAGGTTCTCAGTGCGGTCCTGTCCTAAGAGGTTCTCAGTGCGCTCCTGTCCCAAGAGGTTCTCAGTGCGCTCCTGTCCTAAGAGGTTCTCAGTGCGCTCCTGTCCTAAGAGGTTCTCAGTGCGCTCCTGTCCTAAGAGGTTCTCAGTGTGCTCCTGTCCTAAGAGGTTCTCAGTGCGGTCCTGTCCTAAGAGGTTCTCAGTGCGCTCCTGTCCTAAGAGGTTCTCAGAGTGGTCCTGTCCTAAGAGGTTCTCAGTGCGCTCCTGTCCTAAGAGGTTCTCAGTGCGCTCCTGTCCTAAGAGGTTCTCAGTGTGGTCCTGTCCTAAGAGGTTCTCAGTGCGCTCCTGTCCTAAGAGGTTCTCAGAGTGGTCCTGTCCTAAGAGGTTCTCAGTGCGGTCCTGTCCTAAGAGGTTCTCAGTGCGCTCCTGTCCTAAGAGGTTCTCAGTGCGCTCCTGTCCCAAGAGGTTCTCGGTGCGCTCCTGTCCTAAGAGGTTCTCAGTGTGCTCCTGTCCTAAGAGGTTCTCAGTGCGCTCCTGTCCTAAGAGGTTCTCAGTGCGGTCCTGTCCTAAGAGGTTCTCAGGGTGGTCCTGTCCTAAGAGGTTCTCAGTGCGCTCCTGTCCTAAGAGGTTCTCAGTGCGCTCCTGTCCTAAGAGGTTCTCAGAGTGGTCCTGTCCTAAGAGGTTCTCAGTGTGCTCCTGTCCTAAGAGGTTCTCAGAGTGGTCCTGTCCTAAGAGGTTCTCAGGGTGGTCCTGTCCTAAGAGGTTCTCAGTGCGCTCCTGTCCTAAGAGGTTCTCAGAGTGGTCCTGTCCTAAGAGGTTCTCAGTGCGCTCCTGTCCTAAGAGGTTCTCAGTGCGCTCCTGTCCTAAGAGGTTCTCAGTGCGCTCCTGTCCTAAGAGGTTCTCAGTGCGCTCCTGTCCCTAGAGGTTCTCGGTGCGCTCCTGTCCTAAGAGGTTCTCGGTGCGCTCCTGTCCTAAGAGGTTCTCAGTGCGGTCCTGTCCTAAGAGGTTCTCAGTGCGCTCCTGTCCTAAGAGGTTCTCAGAGTGCTCCTGTCCTAAGAGGTTCTCAGTGCGGTCCTGTCCTAAGAGGTTCTCAGTGCGCTCCTGTCCTAAGAGGTTCTCAGGGTGGTCCTGTCCTAAGAGGTTCTCAGTGCGCTCCTGTCCTAAGAGTTTCTCAGTGCGGTCCTGTCCTAAGAGGTTCTCAGGGTGGTCCTGTCCTAAGAGGTTCTCAGTGCGGTCCTGTCCTAAGAGGTTCTCAGTGCGGTCCTGTCCTAAGAGGTTCTCAGTGCGCTCCTGTCCTAAGAGGTTCTCAGTGCGCTCCTGTCCTAAGAGGTTCTCAGTGCGCTCCTGTCCTAAGAGGTTCTCAGTGCGCTCCTGTCCTAAGAGGTTCTCAGTGCGCTCCTGTCCTAAGAGGTTCTCAGTGCGCTCCTGTCCTAAGAGGTTCTCAGTGCGCTCCTGTCCTAAGAGGTTCTCAGTGCGCTCCTGTCCTAAGAGGTTCTCAGTGCGGTCCTGTCCTAAGAGGTTCTCAGAGTGCTCCTGTCCTAAGAGGTTCTCAGTGCGGTCCTGTCCTAAGAGGTTCTCAGTGTGCTTCTGTCCTAAGAGGTTCTCAGTGCGGTCCTGTCCTAAGAGGTTCTCAGTGTGCTCCTGTCCTAAGAGGTTCTCGGTGCGCTCCTGTCCTAAGAGGTTCTCGGTGCGCTCCTGTCCCTAGAGGTTCTCAGTGTGCTCCTGTCCTAAGAGGTTCTCAGTGCGCTCCTGTCCTAAGAGGTTCTCAGTGCGCTCCTGTCCTAAGAGGTTCTCAGTGCGCTCCTGTCCTAAGAGGTTCTCAGTGCGCTCCTGTCCTAAGAGGTTCTCAGTGCGCTCCTGTCCTAAGAGGTTCTCAGTGCGCTCCTGTCCTAAGAGGTTCTCAGTGTGCTCCTGTCCCAAGAGGTTCTCAGTGCGGTCCTGTCCTAAGAGGTTCTCAGTGCGGTCCTGTCCTAAGAGGTTCTCAGTGTGGTCCTGTCCTAAGAGGTTCTCAGTGCGCTCCTGTCCTAAGAGGTTCTCAGTGTGCTTCTGTCCCAAGAGGTTCTCAGTGTGCTCCTGTCCCAAGAGGTTCTCAGTGTGCTCCTGTCCTAAGAGGTTCTCAGTGCGGTCCTGTCCTAAGAGGTTCTCAGTGTGGTCCTGTCCTAAGAGGTTCTCAGTGCGCTCCTGTCCTAAGAGGTTCTCAGTGTGCTTCTGTCCCAAGAGGTTCTCAGTGTGCTCCTGTCCCAAGAGGTTCTCAGTGCGCTCCTGTCCTAAGAGGTTCTCAGTGCGCTCCTGTCCTAAGAGGTTCTCAGTGCGCTCCTGTCCTAAGAGGTTCTCAGAGCGCTCCTGTCCCTAGAGGTTCTCAGTGCGGTCCTGTCCTAAGAGGTTCTCAGTGCGGTCCTGTCCCAAGAGGTTCTCAGTGTGCTCCTGTCCTAAGAGGTTCTCAGTGCGCTCCTGTCCCAAGAGGTTCTCAGTGTGCTTCTGTCCCAAGAGGTTCTCAGTGCGGTCCTGTCCTAAGAGGTTCTCAGTGCGGTCCTGTCCTAAGAGGTTCTCAGTGTGGTCCTGTCCTAAGAGGTTCTCAGTGCGCTCCTGTCCTAAGAGGTTCTCAGTGTGCTTCTGTCCCAAGAGGTTCTCAGTGTGCTCCTGTCCCAAGAGGTTCTCAGTGCGCTCCTGTCCTAAGAGGTTCTCAGTGTGGTCCTGTCCTAAGAGGTTCTCAGTGTGCTTCTGTCCCAAGAGGTTCTCAGTGTGCTTCTGTCCCAAGAGGTTCTCAGTGCGCTCCTGTCCTAAGAGGTTCTCAGTGTGCTTCTGTCCCAAGAGGTTCTCAGTGCGCTCCTGTCCTAAGAGGTTCTCAGAGCGCTCCTGTCCTAAGAGGTTCTCAGTGCGGTCCTGTCCTAAGAGGTTCTCAGTGTGCTTCTGTCCCAAGAGGTTCTCAGTGCGCTCCTGTCCTAAGAGGTTCTCAGAGCGCTCCTGTCCTAAGAGGTTCTCAGTGCGGTCCTGTCCCAAGAGGTTCTCAGTGCGCTCCTGTCCTAAGAGGTTCTCAGTGCGCTCCTGTCCTAAGAGGTTCTCAGTGCGCTCCTGTCCTAAGAGGTTCTCAGTGCGGTCCTGTCCTAAGAGGTTCTCAGTGCGGTCCTGTCCTAAGAGGTTCTCAGTGCGGTCCTGTCCTAAGAGGTTCTCAGTGCGGTCCTGTCCTAAGAGTTTCTCAGTGCGGTCCTGTCCTAAGAGGTTCTCAGTGCGGTCCTGTCCTAAGAGGTTCTCAGTGCGGTCCTGTCCTAAGAGGTTCTCAGTGCGCTCCTGTCCTAAGAGGTTCTCAGTGCGCTCCTGTCCTAAGAGGTTCTCAGTGCGCTCCTGTCCCTAGAGGTTCTCAGTGTGCTCCTGTCCTAAGAGGTTCTCAGTGCGGTCCTGTCCTAAGAGGTTCTCAGTGTGCTTCTGTCCCAAGAGGTTCTCAGTGCGGTCCTGTCCTAAGAGGTTCTCAGAGTGCTCCTGTCCTAAGAGGTTCTCAGAGTGCTCCTGTCCTAAGAGGTTCTCAGTGCGCTCCTGTCCTAAGAGGTTCTCAGTGCGGTCCTGCCCTAAGAGGTTCTCAGTGCGGTCCTGTCCCAAGAGGTTCTCAGTGCGCTCCTGTCCTAAGAGGTTCTCAGTGCGCTCCTGTCCTAAGAGGTTCTCAGTGTGCTCCTGTCCTAAGAGGTTCTCAGTGCGCTCCTGTCCTAAGAGGTTCTCAGTGCGCTCCTGTCCTAAGAGGTTCTCAGTGCGCTCCTGTCCTAAGAGGTTCTCAGTGCGCTCCTGTCCTAAGAGGTTCTCAGTGCGCTCCTGTCCTAAGAGGTTCTCAGTGCGCTCCTGTCCTAAGAGGTTCTCAGTGTGCTCCTGTCCTAAGAGGTTCTCAGTGCGGTCCTGTCCTAAGAGGTTCTCAGTGCGGTCCTGTCCTAAGAGGTTCTCAGTGCGCTCCTGTCCTAAGAGGTTCTCAGTGCGCTCCTGTCCTAAGAGGTTCTCAGTGCGGTCCTGCCCTAAGAGGTTCTCAGTGCGGTCCTGTCCCAAGAGGTTCTCAGTGTGCTCCTGTCCTAAGAGGTTCTCAGTGTGCTCCTGTCCTAAGAGGTTCTCAGTGCGCTCCTGTCCTAAGAGGTTCTCAGTGCGGTCCTGTCCTAAGAGGTTCTCAGTGTGCTCCTGTCCTAAGAGGTTCTCAGTGCGCTCCTGTCCTAAGAGGTTCTCAGTGCGCTCCTGTCCTAAGAGGTTCTCAGTGCGCTCCTGTCCTAAGAGGTTCTCAGTGCGCTCCTGTCCTAAGAGGTTCTCAGTGCGCTCCTGTCCTAAGAGGTTCTCAGTGCGCTCCTGTCCTAAGAGGTTCTCAGTGCGCTCCTGTCCTAAGAGGTTCTCAGTGCGCTCCTGTCCTAAGAGGTTCTCAGTGCGGTCCTGTCCTAAGAGGTTCTCAGGGTGGTCCTGTCCTAAGAGGTTCTCAGTGCGCTCCTGTCCCTAGAGGTTCTCAGTGCGGTCCTGTCCTAAGAGGTTCTCAGGGTGGTCCTGTCCTAAGAGGTTCTCAGTGCGCTCCTGTCCTAAGAGTTTCTCAGTGCGGTCCTGTCCTAAGAGGTTCTCAGTGCGGTCCTGTCCTAAGAGGTTCTCAGTGCGCTCCTGTCCTAAGAGGTTCTCAGAGTGCTCCTGTCCTAAGAGGTTCTCAGTGCGCTCCTGTCCTAAGAGGTTCTCAGTGTGCTCCTGTCCTAAGAGGTTCTCAGTGCGGTCCTGTCCTAAGAGGTTCTCAGAGTGCTCCTGTCCTAAGAGGTTCTCAGGGTGGTCCTGTCCTAAGAGGTTCTCAGAGTGCTCCTGTCCTAAGAGGTTCTCAGTGCGCTCCTGTCCTAAGAGGTTCTCAGGGTGGTCCTGTCCTAAGAGGTTCTCAGTGCGCTCCTGTCCTAAGAGGTTCTCAGAGTGGTCCTGTCCTAAGAGGTTCTCAGAGTGGTCCTGTCCTAAGAGGTTCTCAGTGTGCTCCTGTCCTAAGAGGTTCTCAGAGTGGTCCTGTCCTAAGAGGTTCTCAGGGTGGTCCTGTCCTAAGAGGTTCTCAGTGCGCTCCTGTCCTAAGAGGTTCTCAGTGTGCTCCTGTCCTAAGAGGTTCTCAGTGCGCTCCTGTCCTAAGAGGTTCTCAGAGTGGTCCTGTCCTAAGAGGTTCTCAGTGCGCTCCTGTCCTAAGAGGTTCTCAGTGCGCTCCTGTCCTAAGAGGTTCTCAGTGCGCTCCTGTCCTAAGAGGTTCTCAGTGTGCTCCTGTCCTAAGAGGTTCTCAGAGTGGTCCTGTCCTAAGAGGTTCTCAGTGCGCTCCTGTCCTAAGAGGTTCTCAGTGCGCTCCTGTCCTAAGAGGTTCTCAGTGCGCTCCTGTCCTAAGAGGTTCTCAGTGCGGTCCTGTCCTAAGAGGTTCTCAGGGTGGTCCTGTCCTAAGAGGTTCTCAGTGCGCTCCTGTCCCTAAGAGGTTCTCAGGGTGGTCCTGTCCTAAGAGGTTCTCAGGGTGGTCCTGTCCTAAGAGTTTCTCAGTGCGGTCCTGTCCTAAGAGGTTCTCAGTGCGGTCCTGTCCTAAGAGGTTCTCAGTGCGGTCCTGTCCTAAGAGGTTCTCAGTGCGGTCCTGTCCTAAGAGGTTCTCAGTGCGCTCCTGTCCTAAGAGGTTCTCAGTGCGCTCCTGTCCTAAGAGGTTCTCAGTGTGGTCCTGTCCTAAGAGGTTCTCAGTGCGCTCCTGTCCTAAGAGGTTCTCAGTGCGCTCCTGTCCTAAGAGGTTCTCAGTGCGCTCCTGTCCTAAGAGGTTCTCAGTGCGCTCCTGTCCTAAGAGGTTCTCAGTGCGCTCCTGTCCTAAGAGGTTCTCAGTGCGGTCCTGTCCTAAGAGGTTCTCAGGGTGGTCCTGTCCTAAGAGGTTCTCAGTGCGCTCCTGTCCTAAGAGGTTCTCAGAGTGGTCCTGTCCTAAGAGGTTCTCAGTGCGCTCCTGTCCTAAGAGGTTCTCAGTGCGGTCCTGTCCTAAGAGGTTCTCAGTGCGGTCCTGTCCTAAGAGGTTCTCAGTGCGCTCCTGTCCTAAGAGGTTCTCAGAGTGCTCCTGTCCTAAGAGGTTCTCAGTGCGGTCCTGTCCTAAGAGGTTCTCAGTGCGGTCCTGTCCTAAGAGGTTCTCAGTGCGGTCCTGTCCTAAGAGGTTCTCAGTGCGCTCCTGTCCTAAGAGGTTCTCAGTGCGCTCCTGTCCTAAGAGGTTCTCAGTGCGCTCCTGTCCTAAGAGGTTCTCAGAGTGGTCCTGTCCTAAGAGGTTCTCAGTGCGCTCCTGTCCTAAGAGGTTCTCAGTGCGCTCCTGTCCTAAGAGGTTCTCAGTGCGCTCCTGTCCTAAGAGGTTCTCAGAGTGCTCCTGTCCTAAGAGGTTCTCAGTGCGCTCCTGTCCTAAGAGGTTCTCAGTGCGCTCCTGTCCTAAGAGGTTCTCAGTGCGCTCCTGTCCTAAGAGGTTCTCAGTGCGCTCCTGTCCTAAGAGGTTCTCAGTGCGCTCCTGTCCTAAGAGGTTCTCAGTGCGCTCCTGTCCTAAGAGGTTCTCAGTGCGCTCCTGTCCTAAGAGGTTCTCAGTGCGCTCCTGTCCTAAGAGGTTCTCAGTGCGCTCCTGTCCTAAGAGGTTCTCAGTGCGCTCCTGTCCTAAGAGGTTCTCAGTGCGCTCCTGTCCTAAGAGGTTCTCAGGGTGGTCCTGTCCCAAGAGGTTCTCAGTGTGCTTCTGTCCCAAGAGGTTCTCAGTGTGCTTCTGTCCCAAGAGGTTCTCAGTGTGCTTCTGTCCCAAGAGGTTCTCAGTGGCTTCTGTCCCAAGAGGTTCTCAGTGCGGTCCTGTCCTAAGAGGTTCTCAGTGCGGTCCTGTCCTAAGAGGTTCTCAGTGCGCTCCTGTCCTAAGAGGTTCTCAGTGCGCTCCTGTCCTAAGAGGTTCTCAGGGTAGTCCTGTCCTAAGAGGTTCTCAGTGCGCTCCTGTCCCAAGAGGTTCTCAGTGCGGTCCTGTCCTAAGAGGTTCTCAGTGCGCTCCTGTCCTAAGAGGTTCTCAGTGCGCTCCTGTCCTAAGAGGTTCTCAATGCGCTCCTGTCCCAAGAGGTTCTCAGTGCGCTCCTGTCCTAAGAGGTTCTCAGTGTGCTCCTGTCCTAAGAGGTTCTCAGAGTGGTCCTGTCCTAAGAGGTTCTCAGTGCGCTCCTGTCCTAAGAGGTTCTCAGTGCGGTCCTGTCCTAAGAGGTTCTCAGTGTGCTTCTGTCCCAAGAGGTTCTCAGTGCGGTCCTGTCCTAAGAGGTTCTCAGTGTGCTTCTGTCCCAAGAGGTTCTCAGTGCGCTCCTGTCCTAAGAGGTTCTCAGTGCGCTCCTGTCCCAAGAGGTTCTCAGTGCGGTCCTGTCCTAAGAGGTTCTCAGTGCGGTCCTGTCCTAAGAGGTTCTCAGTGCGCTCCTGTCCTAAGAGGTTCTCAGTGTGGTCCTGTCCCAAGAGGTTCTCAGTGTGGTCCTGTCCCAAGAGGTTCTCAGTGTGGTCCTGTCCTGGGAAGTCCTCAGTCTGGTCCTGTCCTGGGAAGTCCTCAGTCTGGTCCTGTCCTGGGAAGTCCTCAGTCTGGTCCTGTCCTGGGAAGTCCTCGGTCTTATCCTGTCCTGGGAAGTCCTCGGTCTGGTCCTGTCCTGGGAAGTCCTCGGTCTTATCCTGTCCTGGGAAGTCCTCGGTCTGGTCCTGTCCTGGGAAGTCCTCAGTCTGGTCCTGTCCTGGGAAGTTCCTAGTCTTATCCTGTCCTGGGAAGTCCTCATTCTAGTCCTGTCCTGAGAACTGCAGCCTCTTGTCATGTGGTTCTTTGCTATGCGTCCACTCCAGTCAAACATAAAACAAAACTCTCACACACAGTATATACTTTATATACACATCAGATGCTGCTAATTGAATTACATAAAATCTTCTTCCCACAATTTCCATGTCATCTCACATGTTTCAGGCACTGGGGGCTGAAGAGGAGGTGTTCAGGCAGCTTATATGGAGGGGGGAGGGGAGGGGCCCAACACAATCCGCTTGCCTAGTCCGGTGAGCAGGCAGGTGACACAGGAAGCATAAAATCAGAAGATGCAGCTAGTGGTGTCCCCTCTTGGCCGTGTCCCCGCTTCGAATAAGGTGGATATTTCAATACAATGAGCTGAACAAATCTTTTGTTTTTTCTCCTGCAGGTTCCAGAAACATGTCCACACGTACCGGATCCTGCCGGACGAGGAGGACTATCTGGCCGTACAGGTACTGAATCTGCCCGGGTGGTGCTTCTAGGGGGTCACAGTCCAGCAGTGCCCACAAGAGGCTTCTATTGCCTGCGGGGGGCAGGATGTCTCCTACCTGTGGCGGAAGCAGTGGGCGCACACAGGAGCAAAAATTCAAATCCCCCTGCATGCACCTGACAGGAGCCCGGCACAGTGTCCCGGAGGTTGAGGATCTCTAATGTGGCAACAGAAGTTCTATGATGAAACCATTTTTCAGCTTCGGTTCCGAAGAGGCCGGATTGTGTCATGAGGAAATGATCAGCGGAGGGGGGGAGGGGCATACATATTTATGTTATTATGTCATTTACTATCCTGCCTGCAGGGGGAGCTCTGGTCTCCATTTCTACATGTTTTCCCCTGCCTTCCCTTCCCATCTCCTTGCTGAAAAAAATCCTGATGTGTGCAGAGCTCATGTCTTCCCAGATGATAGAGAGCCAATCAGAGTGATTCCTGATCATGAGGACCAATCAGAGTAATTCCTGATCACGTGACCGCTAATAATGATCCCCTGCAGGCTGAAGGCGCCAATGACAAACATAAAAGCCTGAAGATCATTACTGCCACCTACAGGCGGCACTGTTCATGTGCACAGGAGACCTACCATAATTATATCATGTACTCCCTACTGAAATCCCCTCATCACCCCCCCTCCCCCCCTCCATCCACAGCCCCCAAAAACAAAACCCTTACAAAGGAATTTAAACAGTAAAGCTTTAAATATATAATTAGCTTGGCCCCGGTTCTGTACAGGGATGGTGGGAACCCCTCATAATGGGCACAGCGGGTGTACAGACCCGGGAACTCAGCACAGATATGGTGGGAACCCCTCATAATGGGCACAGCGGGTGTACAGACCCGGGAACTCAGCACAGGGATGGTGGGAACCCCTCATAATGGTCACATCAGGTGTACAGACCCGGGAACTCAGCACAGGGATGGTGGGAACCCCTCATAATGGGCACAGCGGGTGTACAGACCCGGGAACTCAGCACAGGGATGGTGGGAACCTCTCATAATGGGCACAGCAGGTGTACAGACCCGGGAACTCAGCACAGGGATGGTGGGAACCCCTCATAATGGGCACAGCAGGTGTACAGACCAGGGAACTCAGCACGTGAACCCCTGATAATGAGGGTATGAAATGTTGGGTATGGAGAAGACCTCTCTATGTAGTCATCTGATCTCAGAGAGAAGGATGGTGTGATGTCGGTGAATGTAGGCGCAGTGGGCGGATCTCAGAGAGAAGGATGGTGTGATGTCGGTGAATGTAGGCGCAGTGGGCGGATCTCAGAGAGAAGGATGGTGTGATGTCGGTGAATGTTGGCGCAGTGGGCGGATCTCAGAGAGAAGGATGGTGTGATGTCGGTGAATGTAGGCGCAGTGGGCGGATCTCAGAGAGAAGGATGGTATGATGTCGGTGAATGTAGGCGCAGTGGGCGGATCTCAGAGAGAAGGATGGTGTGATGTCGGTGAATGTAGGCGCAGTGGGCGGATCTCAGAGAGAAGGATGGTGTGATGTCGGTGAATGTTGGCGCAGTGGGCGGATCTCAGAGAGAAGGATGGTGTGATGGCGGTGAATGTTGGCGCAGTGGGCGGATCTCAGAGAGAAGGATGGTGTGATGTCGGTGAATGTTGGCGCAGTGGGTGGATCTCAGAGAGAAGGATGGTGTGATGTCGGTGAATGTAGGCGCAGTGGGCGGATCTCAGAGAGAAGGATGGTGTGATGTCGGTGAATGTTGGCGCAGTGGGCGGATCTCAGAGAGAAGGATGGTGTGATGTCGGTGAATGTAGGCGCAGTGGGCGGATCTCAGAGAGAAGGATGGTGTGATATTGGTGAATGTAGGCGCAGTGAGCGGATCTCAGAGAGAAGGATAGTGTGATGTCGGTGAATGTAGGGGCAGTGGGCGGATCTCAGAGAGAAGGATGGTGTGATGTCGGTGAATGTTGGCGCAGTGGGCGGATCTCAGAGAGAAGGATGGTGTGATGTCGGTGAATGTTGGCGCAGTGGGCGGATCTCAGAGAGAAGGATGGTGTGATGTCAGTGAATGTAGGCGCAGTGGGCGGATCTCAGAGAGAAGGATGGTGTGATGTCGGTGAATGTAGGCGCAGTGGGCGGATCTCAGAGAGAAGGATAGTGTGATGTCGGTGAATGTAGGCGCAGTGGGCGGATCTCAGAGAGAAGGATAGTGTGATGTCGGTGAATGTAGGCGCAGTGGGCGGATCTCAGAGAGAAGGATGGTGTGATGTCGGTGAATGTAGGCGCAGTGGGCGGATCTCAGAGAGAAGGATAGTGTGATGTCGGTGAATGTAGGCGCAGTGGGCGGATCTCAGAGAGAAGGATGGTGTGATGTCGGTGAATGTAGGCGCAGTGGGCGGATCTCAGAGAGAAGGATGGTGTGATGTCGGTGAATGTAGGCGCAGTGGGCGGATCTCAGAGAGAAGGATGGTGTGATGTCGGTGAATGTTGGTGCAGTGGGCGGATCTCAGAGAGAAGGATGGTGTGATGTCGGTGAATGTAGGCGCAGTGGGCGGATCTCAGAGAGAAGGATAGTGTGATGTCGGTGAATGTAGGCGCAGTGGGCGGATCTCAGAGAGAAGGATGGTGTGATGTCGGTGAATGTAGGCGCAGTGGGCGGATCTCAGAGAGAAGGATAGTGTGATGTCGGTGAATGTAGGCGCAGTGGGCGGATCTCAGAGAGAAGGATGGTGTGATGTCGGTGAATGTAGGCGCAGTGGGCGGATCTCAGAGAGAAGGATGGTGTGATGTCGGTGAATGTAGGCGCAGTGGGCGGATCTCAGAGAGAAGGATGGTGTGATGTCGGTGAATGTAGGCGCAGTGGGCGGATCTCAGAGAGAAGGATGGTGTGATGTCGGTGAATGTTGGCGCAGTGGGCGGATCTCAGAGAGAAGGATGGTGTGATGTCGGTGAATGTAGGCGCAGTGGGCGGATCTCAGAGAGAAGGATGGTGTGATGTCGGTGAATGTAGGCGCAGTGGGCGGATCTCAGAGAGAAGGATGGTGTGATGTCGGTGAATGTAGGCGCAGTGGGCGGATCTCAGAGAGAAGGATGGTGTGATGTCGGTGAATGTTGGCGCAGTGGGCGGATCTCAGAGAGAAGGATGGTGTGATGTCGGTGAATGTAGGCGCAGTGGGCGGATCTCAGAGAGAAGGATGGTATGATGTCGGTGAATGTAGGCGCAGTGGGCGGATCTCAGAGAGAAGGATGGTGTGATGTCGGTGAATGTAGGCGCAGTGGACGGATCTCAGAGAGAAGGATGGTGTGATGTCGGTGAATGTTGGCGCAGTGGGCGGATCTCAGAGAGAAGGATGGTGTGATGGCGGTGAATGTTGGCGCAGTGGGCGGATCTCAGAGAGAAGGATGGTGTGATGTCGGTGAATGTTGGCGCAGTGGGTGGATCTCAGAGAGAAGGATGGTGTGATGTCGGTGAATGTAGGCGCAGTGGGCGGATCTCAGAGAGAAGGATGGTGTGATGTCAGTGAATGTTGGCGCAGTGGGCGGATCTCAGAGAGAAGGATGGTGTGATGTCGGTGAATGTAGGCGCAGTGGGCGGATCTCAGAGAGAAGGATGGTGTGATATCGGTGAATGTAGGCGCAGTGAGCGGATCTCAGAGAGAAGGATAGTGTGATGTCGGTGAATGTAGGGGCAGTGGGCGGATCTCAGAGAGAAGGATGGTGTGATGTCGGTGAATGTTGGCGCAGTGGGCGGATCTCAGAGAGAAGGATGGTGTGATGTCGGTGAATGTAGGCGCAGTGGGCGGATCTCAGAGAGAAGGATGGTGTGATGTCAGTGAATGTAGGCGCAGTGGGCGGATCTCAGAGAGAAGGATGGTGTGATGTCGGTGAATGTAGGCGCAGTGGGCGGATCTCAGAGAGAAGGATAGTGTGATGTCGGTGAATGTAGGCGCAGTGGGCGGATCTCAGAGAGAAGGATAGTGTGATGTCGGTGAATGTAGGCGCAGTGGGCGGATCTCAGAGAGAAGGATGGTGTGATGTCGGTGAATGTAGGCGCAGTGGGCGGATCTCAGAGAGAAGGATAGTGTGATGTCGGTGAATGTAGGCGCAGTGGGCGGATCTCAGAGAGAAGGATGGTGTGATGTCGGTGAATGTAGGCGCAGTGGGCGGATCTCAGAGAGAAGGATGGTGTGATGTCGGTGAATGTTGGTGCAGTGGGCGGATCTCAGAGAGAAGGATGGTGTGATGTCGGTGAATGTAGGCGCAGTGGGCGGATCTCAGAGAGAAGGATAGTGTGATGTCGGTGAATGTAGGCGCAGTGGGCGGATCTCAGAGAGAAGGATGGTGTGATGTCGGTGAATGTAGGGGCAGTGGGCGGATCTCAGAGAGAAGGATGGTGTGATGTCGGTGAATGTTGGCGCAGTGGGCGGATCTCAGAGAGAAGGATAGTGTGATGTCGGTGAATGTAGGCGCAGTGGGCGGATCTCAGAGAGAAGGATGGTGTGATGTCGGTGAATGTAGGCGCAGTGGGCGGATCTCAGAGAGAAGGATGGTGTGATGTCGGTGAATGTTGGCGCAGTGGGCGGATCTCAGAGAGAAGGATGGTGTGATGTCGGTGAATGTAGGCGCAGTGGGCGGATCTCAGAGAGAAGGATAGTGTGATGTCGGTGAATGTAGGCGCAGTGGGCGGATCTCAGAGAGAAGGATAGTGTGATGTCGGTGAATGTAGGCGCAGTGGGCGGATCTCAGAGAGAAGGATAGTGTGATGTCGGTGAATGTAGGCGCAGTGGGCGGATCTCAGAGAGAAGGATGGTGTGATGTCGGTGAATGTAGGCGCAGTGGGCGGATCTCAGAGAGAAGGATGGTGTGATGTCGGTGAATGTAGGCGCAGTGGGCGGATCTCAGAGAGAAGGATGGTGTGATGTCGGTGAATGTAGGCGCAGTGGGCGGATCTCAGAGAGAAGGATGGTGTGATGTCGGTGAATGTAGGCGCAGTGGGCGGATCTCAGCCTCCGGCACGCTGGGACGGCTCCCCTTTGCACGGTGATCTCTGCCGAAAACATCAGTCTAGACAGCCGGGCAGCTGAGCAAACAGGTGTCGTGTCCATGATGTCCTCTGTCATCTCCTGCTGGGCTCGGTGACATCTCAGACAGCTGCAGAGAGACAAGATGAGACCTGCATTGGATCCAGATCCCCCCCAGGGGGCGCCACCTCCTCCCTAGCACCATCACACCCAAAGGGGTTTTCTAATAGATCTGCCAAGATTGCGGATCGATTGAAGTTTATGTAAAGCCGGAACTTTTCTTTGATGCTTTGGATGGAGTAGGGACGGGTAAAACCCGTTATTGGTAAATTTACCGTAGTGGAAAAATTTCCCCAGGGGGCTTTTAAGCAGCAAAATATTTCTGAAACAATGTTTAGTAACCATGTTTAGTAAAAATATTATTTAATTCAGACATAGAATGCATTACATAAATACAATCAATATCACATAAAATTTCCAGTAGTCTACATCAGCAACAACAAAGGACCATCTCCCATGGCAATCAATTCATTGAAAAAGTTCATAATTGTACAGTTACATTGTATCAATGCTATCAATATGAATCCCCATGAAAAACCCATTATTGGTTTATTTTTTGCTCCCCAGGTTCCATTGGGGTGATCTCTCTGCACTTTCTGGCCTGGAGACACAACAGGAAGTGAGGGAGGTCCTCTGGTGTCACCTATTGGAAGATTTTCCTCCATTTCCTGTAGCATTTTGTGTTTCCCTTCACTTCTGGATTAGCAGAGCTCCCGCTGTACCTCCAGGTCTCTTGCATGCAAGTGCTCATAGGGCCCCGGATTGTGTGCCGTCCTCATTCACAGAACAGAGCTTGGGGCTCCATGTTATCTGAATGGCCAGGTGGAGGGGGAGGGGGGGGAGACATGACTGTAGCATTGGGGTCTATGAGACCCGCCACACTTCAACACCCGACTTCTAACTTCTATATGTCGGACATTCCAACAGCAAGATCCCCACCATCATTCCTGACTCTGCTCCTGCACACCGGGGAGATTTCTGGGTAAATAGATCAGTTTTGGGTAGAATGAACTTATCCAGCCTTCTAGTCCGTCCTCCATTCACATACACAGCCATGGCCCTGACCCCCCCTGTATCTCCTCTCTCCACAGACATCTCTGGGGGTTCAGGTTCGGAGGTTCAAGACGTTGGGGGACCTGATTGCACTCTACCTGCAGCCCAACCAGGGGATGGTGTGTACCCTGCTGTACCCCGTGGAGAGGGAGAAGGACGTCATAGAGGACAGAGACTATTCCGGTGAGTACCCGCTGCCTCCCCCCCCCCCACACACCGGGGCCACATGCTGCACAGGGGGCCCCTAGTCCTGGATTGGATTCCTTGATGGGGTTTTATTGCTGTGTCCCCGATGGGAGATTCACCATCACTTCCTTTCCTGGTGTCACTGGGTTAGGAAATGAGGAAAGTGATCTCTGCAGTACAGAGGAACAAAACTGAGGACTAACATTGTAGGTGATAACACCCCCCTTTCATTCTCCACCCCCCCATTCTCCACCCCCCCCTCACCCCCCCTCTCATTCTCCACCTCTTTCATTCCCCCCCTTCATTCTCCACCCCCCTCTCATTCCCCCCCTCTCATTCTCCACCCCCTCCCCCCTCTCCCCTCTCTCCTCCCCCACCCCCCTCTCTCCCCTCCCCCTCTCCCCTCTCTCCCCTCCTCTCCCCTCACCTCCCCCCCCCTCTCCCCCCCCCCCTCTCTCCCCTCCCCCCTCTCCCCTCTCCCCTCCCCCCTCTCCCCTCTCCCCTCCCCCCTCTCCCCTCCCCCCCTCTCCCCTCCTCTCCCCTCTCTCCCCTCCCCCCTCTCCCCTCTCTCCCTTCCCCCCTCTCCCTTCCCCCCTTTCATTCTCCGCCCATCGCTCCCTCCCGCTCTCTCTATCCCACCTATTGCCCCTCTCCCTCTATTCACCCCTCCCCCTCACTACCCCATTCCCTTCCTTCTCCCTATTCCCCTCCCCCTCTCTTTCTATTTCTCTCTCTTTAAACCCCCCCCCCCATCCCTATCCCTCCCCCCCATCCCTATCCCTCCATTCCCCTCCCCCCCATCCCTATCCCTCCTTTCCTCTCTCTCCCATCCCTAGCCCTCCATTCCCCTCCCCCCCCATCCCTCCTTTCCCCTCTCTCTCCTTTCCTCTCTCTCTCTCCTTTCCTCTCTCTCCCCCCATCCCTATCCCTCCATTCCCCTTCCCCTCTCCTATTTCTCTCTCCTCCCTATCCCTCCATTCCCCTCCATCGCCCCCATTCTTTTCCCTCCATTCTCCTCTCCTCCCCCATCCCTATCCTTCCATTCCCCTTCCCCCCCATCCCTATCCCTCATTTCCCATTCCCCTCTCCTCCCCCATCCCTATCCGTCCATTCCCCTTCCCATTCCTATCCCTCCTTTCCCCTCTCCCCCCATCCCTATCCCTCCTTTCCCCTCTCCCCCCATCCCTATCCCTCCTTCCCCCTCCCCCCCAATCCCTATCCATCCTTTCCCCTCTCTCCCCCATCCCTACTCCATCCACCCCCCCCCCCCCAATTCCTATCCCTCCACCCCCCCTCCATTCTTTTACCTCCACCCCCCCCCTTTCTTTTCCCTCCATCCCCCCCCAATCCCTATCCCTGCATTCCCTCCCCTCCATCCCCTCCCCCCCATCCCTATCCCTCCTTCCCCCTCCCCCCAATCCCTATCCATCCTTTCCCCTCTCTCCCCCATCCCTACTCCATCCACCCCCCCTCCATTCTTTTACCTCCATCCCCCCCTTTCTTTTCCCTCCATCCCCCCACAATCCCTATCCCTGCATTCCCTCCCCCCCATCCCTATCCCTCCATCCCCTCCCCCCCATCCCTATCCCTCCATTCCCTCCCCCCCCCAATCCCTATCCCTCCATTTTTCTCTCCCCCCCCCCCCCAAACCCATGAAGAAAATGTCATATATTTTGGGGCTGCACTCATGTTTCTCCTGACAATCCTGCCAGTAGCACACTTCCTGTCCTGGGATAACAACGCTTAATCACTTTATTGTCTGGAAGAGCAGTGTTGTCACCCCAGGAAAGGACTACAGAACGCTCCCCTCTCCTTTACATTGGGAGGTGTTCTGTAGTCCTCGGAGATAACTGGGAACAATGTGACCGATAAAAGATCAGAACAGGCAGAGAGCGCAGGAAGTTATCGGCTCATAAGAGATGATCGTTGTTGTGGCTTATATACATTTCATGCCTCTTCCTTTGTTCACATATCGCAGCCTTTTTTTTTTTTAGTTTTGAATATAGTGGGAGTTAGTATCATTACCGCTCACTGACTGGTTGCCAGAGGTTACAGTGTATCATTACCGCTCACTGACTGGTTGCCAGAGGTTACAGTGTATCATTACCGCTCACTGACTGGTTGCCAGAGGTTACAGTGTATCATTACCGCTCACTGACTGGTTGCCAGAGGTTACAGTGTATCATTACCGCTCACTGACTGGTTGCCAGAGGTTACAGTGTATCATTACCGCTCACTGACTGGTTGCTGATCGTGGAGAGGCAACATCTCTTAGAACATGTCCTCCTAGAGAAAGGTCAGCTAAGTCCCCTCCCTCTCGTCCTCCTACTTCCTGAGTAGGTACACCTTGGCCTCCCAAACTTGGCTCTCTTGGGACACCTAATTCGAAGGGGTCGTTGTTTCAGCTCCTGCCCTACTTCAGTTTCAGGTGCTGTATCCCAGCCTGGTCGCACTTCTTGTAAGATTATACGTCTACCTGTTTAGGGACCAGCAAGTCAAAAAGTTTTCATGGTATCCACCATCCTGTTACCCCATAAAGGGACGCTCTGACCTCTGGGGTAAGTTAAAACCTGTGCCTACAGGTCACCATCCCTTCAGGACTTTGTGTCTTTGGTCTCTTTCTGCACTCTGAGTTTTTTTTTTCCACGGAGGTGGCCCCAGTGGTGGCATGGCACCCTCATTGCAGGGAATGCTTAGACAACCTCCTGTGGAGAAATCAGTTGGCACGGGGCCATTATAGACCATGCCTTCCTGATCGCCCAGATGTCTTCACGGATAAGCCAGATCCTGGGTTCTCCATTATTGGTGCTGGGATTTTTTTTACAACCTGCAAACATTTTTTGTAATTTTTGTATCTGAGTATTTACTCTCATTTCCTTGTGCTTCAATCAGAAGTTACCTGCTTCTCAGCTGCTACTGGAATGTCATTCATCTAGCCTGCCATTTTCTGTTTGTGAAATCCTCACCTCCTTGCTACAGCGGTTCTGCTACATCAGTGATTCCATTCACATGTGCTGCTGGCTTCTGTGTCCACCCATGGGCATCACCTGCCCTACTGTGGATTTATATCCCCTTCCCCTCTAATGTGTATATGTGTATATATATATACAGTATCTCACAAAAGTAAGTACACCCCTCACATTTCTGTAAATCTTTTCTTCTATCTTTTCATGTGACAACACTGAAGAAATGACACTTGTCTACAATGTAAAGTAGTGAGTGTACAGCTTGTATAACAGTGTAAATTTGCTGTCCCCTCAAAATAACTCAACACACAGCCATTAATGTCTAAACCGCTGGCAAGAAAAGTGAGTACACCTCTAAGTGTAAACGTCCAAATTGGGCCCAATTAGCCATTTTCTCTCCCCGATGTCATGTGACTCGTTAGTGTTACAAGGTCTCAGGTGTGAATGGGGAGCAGGTGTGTTAAATTTGGTGTTATCGCTCTCACTCTCTTATACTGGTCACTGGAAGTTCAACATGGCACCTCATGGCAAAGAACTCTCTGAGGATCTGAAAAAAAGAAATTGTTGCTCTACATAAAGATGGCCTAGGCTATAAGAAGATTGCCAAGACCCTGAAACTGATCTGCAGCACGGTGGCCAAGACCATACAGCGGTATAACAGGACAGGTTCCACTCAGAACAGGCCTCGCCATGGTCCACCAAAGAAGTTGAGGTCACGTGCTCAGCGTCATATCCAGAGGTTGTCTTTGGGAAATAGACGTATGAGTGCTGCCAGCATTGCTGCAGAGGTTGAAGGGGTGGAGGGTCAGTCTGTCAGTGCTCAGACCATACACCACACACTGCATCAAATGGGTCTGCATGGCTGTAGTCCCAGAAGTGTCATTTCTTCAGTCTTGTCACATGAAAAGATAGAATAAAAAATTTACAAAAATGTGAGGGGTGTATTCTTTTCTTTTTTTTTTTTTTTTTAGGTACTGTATATACATGCTCAGTGCAGCCTGGGTTGCCTGAGAAATTTCCTAGGTTCTCTGAGCTCCTGACTTGCTTTGTATTACTTGCATTCTGTGTCTGACTACCCATGTACCGACACCCGGGTTCATCTACCATTTTTGTTTGCCTGATGCCCACCCTGACTTCATCTCGTTTCCTGGATCCTCTGCTGTCTACTGCCATCTGAACTCTGCATACCTGAGTTGACTCCACATTGTCAGCCAGGGGCGGCAACTTGGTTCCAGTTTTCTGCATGTCCATCACCACCATGGTGAAGAAGCAGGCTGGGGCTTAGACCCCGTTCCTCTAGGAACTTGTTTTGGTTCCACCCTCCTGGTTGGATTTCATTTCCAAGCATGTTAGAGTTGAACACCAAGTTTAGTTCCCACCTATCAAGTCTGTTTTTTTCCTTACCAAAATTTGGGTAAAGAAATCTACAGTGTACCTTCCCCACCTTGCTTATTTCTTGCATAGGAAGTTCCCGTGTACCCCACTTGACCATGCTGAATCATGGCTCTCTTCGTCTTCTCTGGAACTGATGTTCTCCTCCTTGGAGGTCATTGTGCCCCAAGCTCACCTTTTAGGGTCCTTCTCTGGTTGTCATCGCCTTGACAAGGTAATTGTCTGCCTAGACAGCCATTTTGCATATGGAACGCTATTTGTCTTGGACCTACATTGGGAACGGGTAAAATGAGGCCTAGGAACTTCTCTGAACCTAGGGTGTCTCATCTCTCCCCCCCCCCGCCACCAGGACAACGTTTTTAGGCCCCTTTGTCCAGATCCGGCTTTCCAAGCGGAGCTTATTTTCCTTGTTGACCATGGTGCTCAGGCTGTGAGGTTTTTTTTTTTCCTTTCAGCAGTGACTCCTGGTCAGTCTTTCTGGTTTATTCCTTTAGAAAATTAGTTTTCGTTCCATCCTTCTGGTTGGGTCAGGTAGACCAATTTCCAAGTTTATGGTCTCTAGCTCGGGATTTTCCCTTCTTTGTCAGACATTAAAAATGCATTTTCATGCTCTTTTCTGGCATCCAGCATTGTTTTCCCACGCTAACTTTCCACCTGGTCCTCTTTTCACGTACATTACCAGGCGGGGTTGTGGCCTCATCTGATGCCAGCTTCTAGCGTTGGTCCTTCAGGCGGCTCCTGTGTCCCTCAAAGACCCCATACACATGATTAGATTTTCTGTATATTGTAATCTTCAGATTTACCAAAACCATATAATATATGAGGTCAAACCTTAAAGCGGAAGTAAACCCATTGATTTAACAGTTTCAAAAAACAGTTACATTCCCGGCATGCCGGCATTGCTACTGTCAAACCATCCAATGGCTGGTGTCATAACTGATCACATGTGCAGCCTCATGGCAGTTGAAGATTAAACAGAGGCCAAGATGGCAGCTTCCTTGGCTGAAATCAATAGGAGGGTTTACTTCCACTTTAAGAGTTTCCATTTGTATGCAATCAGACAGGCCCCTTGCACTACATAGTTTTGGGAAATCTAAAGACAAAAATCTGCAGAAAATTTAATAGTGTGTATGGGGCTAAAGGACTCCAAGAAAGGATTTTGCGGTAAGTATAATAAAAATCCTATTTTTTTTTTTTTTTTTTTTGTGTCCCTACTAGAGAGATTTCTCATCACTTCCTGTCCTGACAGGAAGTGAAGAATAATATCCCCAGTGGGGACACAGACAATAATATAAGCGTGGCAGAGGCTCTAACCCATTGCAACACCGCCCACATCAAAATGGTTTTGACTGGAGTTAGACCTAATACTAGAATCAGCTCCTTGTACCGTCTGTTCTGACAGTTGCTCTTTGTGGTGTAGATCTATTGTACATGTCACTCTTTCTATTCCCTTTTCAGATGGAGAGGATGAGAAGCCGCCCCTCCCGCCTCGTTCTGCCTCGGCTAGTTTCTCGGGGGGCCTCGGAATGAGTTTGATGGCCTGCGGGCAGGATGTCGGCTCTGCGGAGAGGTAATGCACCCCCTGCTACTGAGGACACTGAGAGGAGAGTCCTACCTACCACCGAGGGGGAGTTCTCCAAATATGTCACAATAGGAAGCTATTTTGGCTGGAGTTGGTATATGAAATAAACTTGATATTTAATCACTACTCCATGGAAGAACTGATAATTTAGTGTTTGGAAGCCGGAGAGTTAAACTCCCTAACAAGCACTTCTGTCTCTCGGGGTCTTTATTAGTGTAATCTCTACACTAAGGTCCCCAGTCCTGCTGTGCCCATTATGAGAGGTTCCCACCATCCCTGTGCTGAGTTCCCAGGTCTGTATACCTGATGTGCCCATTATGAGGGGTTCCCACCATCCCTGTGCTGAGTTCCCAGGTCTGTACACCTGCTGTGCCCATTATGAGAGGTTCCCACCATCCCTGTGCTGAGTTCCCAGGTCTGTACACCTGCTGTGCCCATTATGAGAGGTTCCCACCATCCCTGTGCTGAGTTCCGGGTCTGTATACCTGATGTGCCCATTATGAGGGGTTCCCACCATCCCTGTGCTGAGTTCCCAGGTCTGTACACCTGCTGTGCCCATTATGAGAGGTTCCCACCATCCCTGTGCTGAGTTCCCAGGTCTGTACACCTGCTGTGCCCATTATGAGAGGTTCCCACCATCCCTGTGCTGAGTTCCGGGTCTGTATACCTGATGTGCCCATTATGAGGGGTTCCCACCATCCCTGTGCTGAGTTCCCGGGTCTGTACCCCTGCTGTGCCCATTATGAGAGGTTCCCACCATCCCTGTGCTGAGTTCCCGGGTCTGTACACCTGCTGTGCCCATTATGAGGGGTTCCCACCATCCCTGTGCTGAGTTCCCAGGTCTGTACACCTGCTGTGCCCATTATGAGAGGTTCCCACCATCCCTGTGCTGAGTTCCCGGGTCTGTACACCTGCTGTGCCCATTATGAGGGGTTCCCACCATCCCTGTGCTGAGTTCCTGGGTCTGTACACCTGATGTGCCCATTATGAGGGGTTCTCACCATCCCTGTGCTGAGTTCCCGGGTCTGTATACCTGCTGTGCCCATTATGAGGGGTTCTCACCATCCCTGTGCTGAGTTCCCGGGTCTGTATACCTGCTGTGCCCATTATGAGGGGTTCCCACCATCCCTGTGCTGAGTTCCCGGGTCTGTACACCTGCTGTGCCCATTATGAGGGGTTTCCACCATCCCTGTGCTGAGTTCCTGGGTCTGTACACCTGATGTGCCCATTATGTGGGGTTCCCACCATTCTTGCTGGGGTTTTTTTTCATTTAAATTATCAGGAATGTAACTGGAACTTGTATCAGTAGGAGCAAACATGGGAGGCAGGGAATTTTTTATTGTGTGGGGGTCAGGGAAACACAAAGGTGAGAGGAAATATCCCAAGACTCCCAGGTATATCAGAGCAGGGATATCTTAGGACAGGGATTTGCACAAGAAATAGTAGATGATGCAAATCTTGCCTGCTCCTGTATGGAGTGTTTGACTGTGACCTGAGAACAGCGCCCCCAGTTGGCAGAGCCATGTTCTCCTCCATAGTATAATAGATTCCGGTTATACTTTGTCGGTATTTTCTGGATAACCAAACTCCGAGATCTCTCAACTGAAGTCCCAGAGTGGTGTGAAAATCCTTGTGTGTGTGTGAAACACTGACATGTCTTCTTGAATAGACTCCCCCTTTAAATTTGCTGTAGATTACAGTTGGCCCCCCATCTGATTTCTGATTGGTCTTTGTCTTTCCTCTCCCTTGCAGCTCCACCAATGGCCTGAGCACCATCTCTCACGAGTACCTGAAGGGCAACTACGCGCTGGATCTAGAAGCTGTGAAATCCGGGGCCACCAGCCTGCCCCACCTCAACAAAACGCTGGTCGTCTCCTGCAAGCGCCTTCACGGGTCAGCAAAAAACCACCATCGCCTTCTGCTTTACTCCTTCCTGTTACAGAACCTGCCAATCAGAGGCCACAGAAATGATGCGTCTCTATTATAGTGGAGAGATCGATTCTGTGATGGTCGCCAAACCATTCTACACCCTATTCCAGTGTTTTTTGATCCAAAAATGTATAACTTTTGCGCAGTGTGTTGAATCACAACCCATGACAGTCCTCTGCGATGCACGATAGATTAAAAAAAAAAAAAAAAAATTTTGTTGGCAAGGTGAGTTAGGGTGGCCGTGCTGCCGGTGACATACACAGCTGGGAGTCTAATGGGGCGGGTAAGAGTAGCTTCTCCTGTCATTGCATTCCAATGACAGGTTTTTTTTTTTTTTTATCAGCAATGCTGATAAGGATTGCTAGGCAAAAATGAGGAAAGAAAGCTGACAGCCCCACCTGGTGGTTGAAAATGACATTGCACTTTTGTTAGTTTACTTAAAACAATTATAGATTTTTTTTTTATTTGATCTTTTTTTTTTAGCGCCATCTACAAAACTAAAGAATATTAATGTAAACCTTCTGTGAATTCCTTTCAAAACCTTTTAAGGCCTAGTTCACTAAGATATAATAATTGATATCAGAAGTCAGTTTTGGTCCAATTTTTATGCGTATATCCAGCGGTAAATGATCCCTTATTCGCCATAATAACCAGGAGGGAGAGCTCAGAATATTGATCATTATGACAAATATGACGTATAGATTAGCGTCTTAAGATGGAGTTGCCCTTTTAAAGTGGCGGTGTGTATTTTATTCCTTAGATGTTATATTATATAGTATACTAATATTCCTGTTTTTTTTTTTCCTGCTTGTACAGAGAGGTGGATAAGGTTTTATCCGGACTAGAAATTCTTTCCAAGATTTTCGACCAGCAGAGCTCCCCCATTGTGTCCAAGATTCTGCAGCAGGTAATGTGTCGGGTTTAGTGATGAATATAAAAACAGGAAGAGTCACGGGGGGGGGGGGGGGGGGCAACTACTACTGAACATGGAGCGAGGGAGGGGGCACAATAAAAATAACTTTATAAGTGTCTGTGTCTGAGTGACACTCGCATCCAATAAACATAAAAGTATGCATGCGTACCTGTATAGTATGTCTGTATGCCTACAGTGCCTTCAAAAAGTATTCATACCCCTTGAAATATTCCACATTTTGTCATGTTATAGCCAAAAACATAAATGTATTTTATTGGGATTTTATGTGATAGACCAACACAAAGTGGCACATAATTGTGAAGTGGAAGGAAAATGATAAATGGTTTACAACATTTTTTACAAATAAATATGTGAAAAGTGTGGGGGGTACATTTGTATGGCGCCCCCCGGAGTCAATACTTTGTAGAACCGCCTTTCTCTGCAATTACAGCTGCAAGTCTTTTTGGGGATGTCTCTACCAGCTTTGCACATCTAGAGAGGGACATTCTGCCCATTCTTCTTTGCAAAATATCTCAAGCTCTGTCAGATTGGATGGAGAGCGTCTGTGAACAGCAATTTTCAAGTCTTGCCACAGATTCTCAATGTGATTTAGGTCTGGACTGTGACTGGGCCATTCTAACACATGAATATGCTTTGATCTAAACCATTCCATTGTAGCTCTGGCTGTATGTTTCGGGTCGTTGTCCTGCTGGAAAGTGAACCTCCGCCCCAGTCTCAAGTCTTTTGTAGACTCTAACAGGTTTTCTTCTAAGATTGCCCTGTATTTGGCTCCATCCATCTTCCCATCTACTCTGACCAGCTTCCCTGTCCCTGCTGAAAAAAAGCATCCCCACCACATGATGCTGCCACCACCATGTTTCACGGTGGGGATGGTGTGTTCAGGGTGATGTGCAGTGTTAGTTTTCCCCCACACATAGCGTTTTGCTTTTCAGACAAAAAAAATTAATTTTGGTCTCATCTGACCAGAGCACCTTCTTCCACATGTTTGCTGTGTCCTCCACATGGCTTCTCACAAACTGCAAACAGGACTTCTTATGACTTTCTTTCACCAATGTCTTTCTTCTTGTCACTCTTCCATAAAGGTCAGATTTGTGGAGAACACGACTAATAGTTGTCCTGTGGACAGATTCTCCCACCTGAGCTGTGGATCTCTGCAGCTCCTCCAGAGTTACCATGGACCTCTTGGCTCTTCTCTGATGAATGCTCTCCTTGCCGGGCCGGTCAGTTTAGGTGGACGGCCATGTCTTGGTAGGCTTGCAGTTGTGCCATACTCTTTCCATTTTCCAATGATGGATTGAACAGAGCTCCGTGAGATGTTCAAAGCTTGGGATATTTTTTCATAACCTAACCCTGCTTTATACTTCTCCACAACTTTATCCCTGACCTGTCTGGTGTGTTCCTTGGTCTTCATGATGCTGTTTGTTCACTAAGGTTCTCTAACAAACCTCTGAGGCCTTCACAGAACAGCTGTATGAGATTTAAATGACACACCGGGGGATTCTATTTACTAATTAGGTGTCTTCTGAAGGCAATTGGTTCCACTAGAATTTAGTTAGGGGTATCAGAGTAAAGGGGGCTGAATACAAATGCCCCCCCCCCCCCACACTTTTCATATATTTATTTGTAAAAAATGTTGAAAACCATTTATCATTTTCCTTCCACTTCACAATTATGTGTCACTTTGTGTTGGTCAATCACATAAAATCCCAATAAAATACATTTAGATTTTTGGTTGTAACATGTGGAAAACTTCAAGGCAATGTCTGTGTTCAGGTCTTTTATGCCATAACACCCAATGATAAGATAAGCAGAGGTGTTGCAGACCTGCAAGTAGACATGTTTGTGACTGCTTTTCATCTCTTCTTGTAGAGTGTGTATATGTGAGTGTATATATAAAGTATATACAGTGTGTGTGTGTGTATAAAGTATATACACTGTGTGTGTAGATATGTATATAGAGTATATAAAGTGTTTCAGCTACCAAATAGACCGGTAAATGTAACAAAAAGTTTTTTATTGCCATGAAATCCTAAAATCACATTAAAATACATAAAGAGAATTCATACCGTCGGCCATAACAATCCAAATATCCACATCAGACCTCCATAGATGACCTCAACCAATCCGGTTGTTCACCTTTCTCATGTACTGATATAGAGCTCCGTTTAGCACATATTACATAATAGCAACATATATTTCCACTTCAAACATGCTGATTCCTGCGGTGGGATGAGGAGAATTCTCAACACGTTTCCCAGATTGTAAGGATCTGATTCATCAGGAAATGTCGGAGTGTCTACAAGATCCATGGAAAGAAACATTAGTGATGTATAATGATTCATGATTACTTTGTGAAGCAAAACAATATATCATTTACATAACACACAAAAAAAAAATAGAAAAAAAATATATATATATACAGTATATGTTATAACAACCATTCATGCAATGAATGCAGAGATCACAGGGGCCACAAAGATGGCCTAAATCAGCAGAGCTCCTATGGGACCTGTATAAATATATAGAGCTTCAAAGATGTATATATTATACGGGTGTTACGGGAGGATCTGATGTGATGGAAGGAGTCATGTATAGGGGGCCTCTGATGTGATGGTGGGGCCTTACTGTATAGTGGGGTCTCTAATGTATAGGGAATCCTCTGATTTGAAGGCGGGTCATCTGATGTGTTCTGATTTGATGGAGGGGCCTCTGATGTCACGTGTAGGGGGTTATTTGATATGATGGGGGCGGCGGGAGTCATGTATAGATGGCATTTGATGTATAAGGGAGACAATCATGTGATAAGACGTTTTCATGTATAGGAGGGACTCTGATGTGATGTGGGAACCTTTGATGTAAAGGGGGACTTTTGATGTCACGAGGGATCCTCTGATGTGATAGGGGGCTTCTGATGTAATGATGGGACTTCTGATGTGAAGGGAGGATCGACCTCTGATGTTATGAGGGAACCTCTGATGTGAAGGTTGGGACCTCTGATTTGAAAGGGAGCTTTTGATGTGATGGGGGGACCTCTGATGTGATGGAGGACCTCCTAATGTGAAGGTTGGGACCTCTGATGCGAAGATGGGCTTCTGTTGTGATGGGGGGACCTCTGATTTTTAAGGTTGAGACCTCTGATGTGATGGGGGGACCTCTAATGTGATAGGGGGACCTCTGATGTGAAGGTTGGTACCTCTGATGTAAAGGTTGGGACCTCTGATGCGATGCAGGGACGTTAGATGTGAAGATGGGCTTCTGATGTGATGGGGGGACCTCTAATGTGATAGGGGGACCTCTGATGTGAAGGTTGGTACCTCTGATGTAAAGGTTGGAACCTCTGATGCGATGCAGGGACGTTAGATGTGAAGATGGGCTTCTGATGTGATGGGGGGACCTCTAATGTAATGGGGGGACCTCTGATGTGAAGGTGGGCTTCTGATGTGATAGAGGACCTCTGATGTGAAGGTTGGGACCTCTGATGCCATGCAGATACGTTTGATGTGAAAATGGGCTTCTGATGTGATGGGGGGACCTCTAATGTGATGGGGGGACCTTTGATGTGAAAGTGGGCTTCTGATGTGATAGAGGACCTCTGATGTGAAGGTTGGGACCTCTGATGTGGTGGGGGGGACCTCTGATGTGACGGTTTGGACCTCTGGTGTGACGGTTTGGACCTCTGATGTGATGGGGGGGACCTCTGATGTGACGGTTTGGACCTCTGATGTGATGGGGGGCTTCTGATGTAAACATTGGGACCTCTGATATGATGGAGGAACTCTAATGTGTTACTTTTTGGATATTGTAGACATACCGCAGATGTTTCCTGATGGATCGGATCTTTAGAATCCAGGAAACATATTGGGATTTCTCTTCAGATTGAACATTTTTTGGGAGATGACCCCATCCAATCCCCTGAATATATAATTTCAGCTTTTCTGTACACTTCACAACAACACCTCTAAGTTGCTGTAAAACAATTAGAATTCCATTTTTTACTTCTGCAGATAAAGTGATTCAGCTGTTGGGTGGCACCGATGAGCTCATAGAATGTGGAGGGTTGGGTGAAACGGTTTACTTCCCCAGGGTGTACCTATACTCATATGTAGAAGTCTATCTCCCTAGGTATGTTATAATCCTCGCTTGTATAGACAATATCCAGTGGCGGCTGGTGCTCAACATTTTTTTTTGGGGGGTTGGGTACAAACAAACTGAAAAATTCTGAAAAATACTGGAAAAAAAACATCAATTGCAGCCTCACTGTGCCCCATCGTATGCAGCCACTGTGCCCCATCGTATGCAGCCACTGTGCCCCATCGTATGCGGCCACTGTGCCCCATCGTATGCGGCCACTGTGCCCCATCGTATGCGGCCACTGTGCCCCATCAAATGCAGCCACTGTGCCCCATTGTATGCGGCCACTGTGCCCCATCTTATACAGCCACTGTGCCCATTATATGCAGCCACTGTGCCCCATCATATGCAGCCACTGTGCCCCATCAAATGCAGCCACTGTGCCCCATCAAATGCAGCCACTGTGCCCATCAAATGCAGCCACTGTGCCCATCAAATGCAGCCCCTGTGCCCATCAAATGCAGCCACTGCGCCCATCAAATGCAGCCACTGCGCCCATCAAATGCGGCCACTGCGCCCTTCAAATGCAGCCACTGTGCCCATGAAATGCAGCGACTGTGCCCATCAAATGCAGCCACTGCGCCCATCAAATGCAGCCACTGCGCCCATCAAATGCAGCCACTGCGCCCATCAAATGCAGCCACTGCGCCCATCAAATGCGGCCTGCGCCCATCATATGCGGCCTCACTGTGTCAATCATATGCAGCTTCACCGTGCCAATTGTATGCAGCCACACTGTGTGCTAAACCTATGTGGCCTCACTGTGCCCGTAATATGCAGCTTCACCCGTGCCAATCAAATGCAGCAGCCTGTACAGTATGGAGGGACAGATGATGTATACCTGCAGTCAGTGATGATGGAGGAGGGTCTCTAGTATATACAGGACGGAAGGTAGGTGTATACAACTATATATACACCCACCATCTTCCTTCCTGTATATAGAGACCTTCCTCCATCATCGCTGACTGCAGGTATACATCACCTGTCCTGTATACAGCTATATACATAGTAACAGGACAGATGATGTATATCTGCAATCACAGTGATGATGGAGGAAGGTCTCCCTGTTCACACTCCAAACACCTCCCAATGAATCTTTTCAGCTGCAATCACCTGATTCAGCTTCTAGCGGACGGCTCAGTGTCCGGAGACCGGACGCTCTTAAAGGGACGCTTTTTTTTTTCCATGTTCAGCTTGGGAGGGGCGGCGCCCCAGCGCCCGCTATTGACAAGCCAACACTGCCAATATTCCAGAGACGGCTGCTGGGTGCTGCTACCTTGGAGGGGATGTCCACAGCCATCTCAGAGCTGTCACTCCATAGTATTCCACTTCACTCCCCCCCCCCCCCCACAGCTACATAGAAGGTTATGTAGGGAGGTGAGGGGGGGATGGAGGAGCTGGGCCAGCACAGACAGAAATGAGACACTCCCAGAAGAGGAAAGGGTATTGACGTGAAAGTAGGAAGGGGGCGGTGCTAGGGAATTGACTCTTCCTGTGGTAGTCAGATTTTTTTAGCAAGTTCAGGGGCACATTGCAAGTGAAATACAAAATTATTTAGAGGAAGGAAAAGAATTTTAAAATACTTGATATTTATATGCTTTAACCTGCAATTTTTTTAACTCGGCATATTTTTTCAGCAATTATTGTAACAGTCACCCAAAAGATGTTTTAGTTTATTTATCTTGTTCACTTGCTGTTCCATATTTGATGATTGTATTTCATGTAGACAATTGTCACTATTGGCTGTATCGGGGACCATGATTGGCCTTCCTGTCCTTGACGGCTGAAGCAAAGTCAGTTATATACAGAGAGAATCTCTGTTCAGCTGACTGGTAGCTTGACATTTAGGGTGAGGAACAGTAAAGAGCAGTCACTGTGCTGCGATAATAAGCATGGGAGGGGCTCAGCCAGTTGAGGGAGGAGTCAGGCGCTGCCATTTCTGAAATTGGAAGTGGTTCAGCTCGTTGAGGGAGGAGTCAAGCACTGCCATTGCCTTAATAGGCAGGGGAGGGGCTCAGTCAGTTGAGAGAGAAGTCAGGCACTGCCATTGCTGAAATAGGCAGGGGAGGGGCTCAGCCAGTGGAGGGAGGAGTCCGGCACTGCCATTGCTAAAATAGGCAGGGGAGGGAATCGGTCAGTTGAGGAAGGAGTCAGGCACTGCCATTGCTGAAATTGGGAGTGGTTCAGCTTGTTGAGGGAGGAGTCAGGCACTGCCATTGCCTTAATAGGCAGGGGAGGGGCTCAGCCAGTGGAGGGAGGAGTCAGGCACTGCCAATGCTAAAATAAGCAGGGGGGACTCGGTCAGTTGAGGGAGGAGTCAGGCACTGCCATTGCTGAAATGGGCAGTGGAAGGCTCAGCCGGTTGAGGGCGGGATCAGGCATGGCCATTGCAGTAATAGGCAGGGGATAGGCTCAGCTAGTGGACAGAGGGGTCAGGCACTACCATTACAGCAATAATCAGGGGAGGGGCATCAGGCACTGCTTTTACCATAATAGGCAGGGGAGGGGGCTCAACTGGTGGAGGGGAGGAGTCAAGCACTCCCATTCCCTTAATAGGCAGGGGAGGGGGCTCAATTGTTGGAAAAGGGAGTCAGGCATTGCCATAACCGGCAGGGGAGGGGGCTCAGTTGGTGGAGGAAGGAGTCAGGAACTGCCATTGCCATAATAGGAAGGGGAGGGGCTGAGCTCATGGAGGGGAGGGGTCAGGCACTGCCTTTGCCATAATAGGCAGAAGAGGTACTCAGCTGTTGAGGGAGGAGTCAGGTACTGCCATTGCCTTAATAGGCAGGAGAGGGGGCTCAGTTGGTGGCAGGAGGAGTCAGGCACTGCCATTTCCATAATAGTTTGGGGAGGGAGGAGTCTGGCACTGCCATTGTCATAATAGACAGGGGAGGGGCTCAGCTGATGGAGGGAGGAATCAGACACTGCCATTGCCATAATAGGCAGGGGAGGGAGCTCAGCTGGTGGACGGAGGAGTCGGGACTGCCATTGCCATAATAGGCAGGTGAGGGGGCTCAGTTGGTGGAGGGAGGAGTCAGGACTGCCATTGCCGTAATAGACAGGGGAGGGGGCTCAGTTGGTGGAGGGAGGAGTCTGCCATTGCCATACTAGGCAGGGGAGGATGCTCAGCTGGTGGAGGGAGGAGTCTGGCACTGCCATTGCCATAATAAGCAGGGGAGGGGGCTAAGCTGGTGGAGGGAGGAGTCTGGCACTGCCATTGCCATAATAAGCAGGGGAGGGGGCTAAGCTGGTGGAGGGAGGAGTCTGGCACTGCCAATGCCATATTAAGCAGGGGAGGGGCTCAGCTGGTGGAGGGAGGAGTCAGGACTGCCATTGCCATAACAGGTAGGGGAGGGGGCTAAGCTGGTGGAGGGAGGAGTCTGGCACTGCCATTGTGCTGTGCATCTGCCCCCCATGTACATGTGTAAGTAGAAATCAGACACATAAATTAGGTTTGTAAAGTCTGAGCACACACTGATACGATCGTTCACATTAAGTTGATCGCCTTCCTGATTATATCAGAGGCCATGTATAAAACAACTCCAGACCCCATTAAATCCCATTGTGTGTTTTTTCCATAACGCGGATCTGGCTACCCGCAGACATGAAATGGCCTTCTTAAAGAGCACCTGTCATGAAAGGAATATGGAGGCGCCCACTGCAGACCTTTCCCTCTGAAAATGCCAACTGCCTGGCTGGTCCAATGGCATTGTTAGTCGCTGACCTGCAACTAATATGTTTATGGGATCCCTAAAGTGTATGCCAAGCCAAGTTTTGTCTTAGTTCTGGGTGAGCCCTGGATAGCAGTAACAAGCAGACAGAAAGTTCTAATCCTTCTCCTCTATATCCAAAGTATAAAAAAATAGTTATTGGCCGGACATACACTTTAATTTGGTCTTTCTCTTGCCACATGCTGGTCCCTGCATCGAAAACAGACCCAAGCAGGTAACTAACACTTCCGGAGGGGTGCAAGGGGGAACTGACTCGGCCCTTCTCTTATGACAGTTGCACTAAACCATTTTCCTTTTAAGTAGCTGAGTATTTTTACATATAGTAAACCAGTGACCAGAATCAGAAGGTCATAGTACCAAGGGGTCTATTTGTAAAAAAAATGTTGTCCGTCCACCAAAACCATCGTTTTATTCTGGGCAAAACTGAATGTTCTCGGGCTATCTTCTCCACAGATCGAATGTTATTCATTTAAAAAGTGTGAATGGGGGGAAAATACTGCATTATGGTTACTAAATGGTGCTTACTATCATAAGAGAGAAGTATGCTCTTCAGCTCCATCTAGTGGCCACTAGATGGTGCTGACTATCAAAAGAAAGAAGCATGGTCTTACGCTCTATCTTGTGGCCACCGGATGGCGCTAACTATCATAGGGGAGAAGTATGCTATTATGCTCTTCAGCTCCACTAAGTGGCCACTGGATGGCGCTGACTATCATAAGAAAGAAGTATGCTCTTCAGTTCCGCTAAGTGGCCACTAGATGGCGCTGACTATCATAAGAAAGAAGCATGTTCTTCAGCTCTATCTTGTGGCCACAGGATGGCGCTAACCATTATAGGAGAGAAGTATGCTCTTATGCTCTACTAAGTGGCCACTAGGTGGCACTTAGTTTCATAAGAAAGAAGTAAGCTCTTCAGCTCCATCTAGTGGCCACTAGATGGTGCTATCATAGGAAAAAAGTATGCTCTCTAGCTCTAGGCGCTGACTATTATAGGAGAGAAGTATGCTCTTCAGCGCCACCTTATGGCCACCGGATGGCACTGACTATCATAGGAGAGAAGTATGCCCTTCAGTGCCACTAAGTGGCCACTAGATGGTGCTGACTATCATAAGAAAAAAGTATGCTCTTCAGCGCCACCTTGTGGCCACTGGATGGCACTGACTATCATAGGAGAGAAGTATGCTCCTCAGCTCTACTAAGTGGCCACTAGATGGCGCTGGTTATCATAAGAAAGTATGCTCTTTAGCTCCATCTTGTGGCCACTGGATGGTGATGACTATTATAAGAAACAAATATGCTCTTCAGCTCCACCTTGTGGCCACTAGATGGCGCTGACTATCATAGGAGAGAAGCATGCTCTTCAGCTCTACTAAGGGGCCACTAGATGGCGCTGACTATCATAGGAGAGAAGCATGCTCTTCAGCTCTACTAAGGGGCCACTAGATGGTGCTGGTTATCATAAGAAAGAAGTATGCTCCTTAGCTCCACCTTGTGGCCACTAGATGGCACTGACTATCATAAGAAAGAAATATGCCACTAGATGGAGCTGAGGAGCGTAGCTTTAGCTCCATCTGTTGGTCATAATGCTGTATTTTCCCGAACCACTGTATTTTTAAATTTTATTTTTTAATGATTCCATAACATTCGATCTGTAGAAGAAATTTAGGGAGAACTTTTTTCTATTTTGCCTGATTCCCACAGAATAAATGTACCAGCACTTTTGCTGGACAAATAATAATATGCAAATATTTTTTTTATAATGCAATATCATACAATACAATAACAATAATATGAAAAATATTTTTTTATAATGCAATATCATACAATACAATAACAATAATATGAAAAATATTTTTTTATAATGCAATATCATACAATACAATAACAATAATATGCAAATATTTTTATAAATGCACCCGCAGAGTTTACTATACAGCCCAACTAATATGTTTGCCTATCTGGTTGACAAATTTGGATAGGAGCAATCGAGTGTAAAATAATAAAATGAAGAATAATGAAAACGAGATATCAGTTGATATATAACACATGGGGGGGGGGGGGGGGTGTCTATATATAAAAGTTGTTGGACGAATGTCACAAGCACTCGCCTAGCTCTCATGAATTCTGCTTAATGTATTGATTTTCTATGATCGTCAGCTCCACCTAGTGGCCATAATATACGTATTTTTCTGAAATGCCTCAGTCAGCTAAATTCCGCATGATGGTCACTAGATGGAGCTGAAGATGATAGGAAATCAAGGTATTTAAAGCGGACCTTCACCCTACTAGGCACGTTGCGCTCCCCTCCCCCCTCCCTCTCTTACAAATGAAATTGAAGTGAAAATTGGTGCTGCAAAGCAGCCCTTCCACAATTGTCGCCTAATTTCTCCCTGCCCCCCCTGCGCATGTGAAGATGTGCTGCGGTGTTCGAGACACACACACGCACGCGCACACGCACACACACGCAATTTTTTTTTTTATTGGAACACTATGTTCTTTTTTTTAAAAATTGATTAAAAAGAAGAAACATTTAATAGACACCTTAAAAAAAACTCTGTAATATAAAATAAAAAAAACTCTATAATAAAATCTAATAATATAACTAAACGAATAAATGAATAATACAATAAACAACATTTTATATATAATTTATATTGTAATTTTATATATATATATTATTTTATTTATATTCTATTATTATATTTTATTATAATTTTTTTCATTTCCTTTTTTATTATAGAGTTTTTGTTACAGTTTTTTTTAAGGTGTTTTATTACATTTTTTTTCTTTTTTTTATCAATTTAAAAAAAAGAACACGGTGTTTCAATGAAAGTTAAATAAATGTGTGTGTGTGTATATGTATATGTATGTGTGTGTGTGTATATATATATATATGTATGTATATGTGTATAAATATATGTATATGTATATATATGTATGTACATGTGTGTATATATATATATATATACATATATATATATATAATATATATATGTGTGTGTGTGTATATGTGTATATATATATATATATATATATATATATATATATATATATATACATATATACATGTTCCAATGAAAAATATATAAATGTGTGTGTGTCTATCTATCTATCTATCTATCTATCTAGATAGATAGATGTAGATATATAATGTGTGTGTATGTAATTTTTTTTTATTGGAAAACCATGTTCTTCTTTTAAAAATTGATTAAAAAAAAAAGAAAAATGTAATAAAACACCTTAAAAAAACTCTCTAATATAAAATTAAATAAAAAAAAACTATAATAAAATATAATAATAGAATATAAATAAAATTATATATATATAAAATGACAATATAAATTATACAATTATATATAAAAGTTTGATTATTGTATTATTAATTTATTATTTTAGTTATATTATTAGATTTTATTATAGAGTTTTTTGTTTTTTTTTAAACTCCCATTTTTAAAAAATTGATAAAAATATTGATACATTGATGAGCGATCAGATTCTTAATGGCGCAGTGAAAGTCCTGTGTGAGTATTTTTAGTAAAGTTTTATTGTTGCTACAAAGTATGGACCCCAGAAATACAGATCGGCGGAGCTGAAATCTTTAGCGCCGTTCCTCGGTCACGCGTCTGCCACAATGTAACGATCGCAGACATAACACAAGGATACGATTGTATGGATATTCTCTAGGAGATGGCACGGAGCGGGGTGATTGCGGTGGTCTCGTGTCTGTGGTGGTCTCACCGCGTCTCTCTAGGTGATGTCAGAGGCTGCGGAGGGTCGGTCTGTCAGGCTCGCCTCTCCCCGGATAATGTACCCCCCCCCCTCATCCCATCCCCCAGCCCTGTAATGGCTCTGTATTATTCAGTGTGAGCAGGAAGAGCCGGCAGTGATAAAAGCTCTCTGTGTCCCCCGGGGGTCCCTCTTATGTGTCCGTCTTCTCCCGTCCGCCAGGCTGCCAATCAGAGCGGAGAACAGGAGCTGGAAAGCCTCGTCCTCAAACTCTCCATCCTGAAGGATTTCCTCAGCGGCATCGAGAAGAAGGTGAGGAGTCTGCGAGCGGCAGCACTGGGGGGAGGGGGGGGGGGGCATGCTGCCATCGCATCCATTGGTGCTGGGGAAGATTCCGGCACATGTTGGCTTCTGCATTGTCTGTTTGAGGGGAACGATTCACCGATCACCCAAGGGCTGTAGCAGCAATCAACAGGGTCGCTCCTACCGGGATGGGTAGCTCTGATCCTCCAGTGTTTGGCAGGGTCGCTCCTACCGGGATGGGTGGCACTGTCCCCCCATTTTTTTCAGGGTCTATCCTACCGGGATGGGTGGCTCTGTCCCCCCCCCCCATTTTTGGCAGGGTCACTCCTACCGGGATGGGAGGCTCTGTCCCCCCCCCATTTTTGGCAGGGTCACTCCTACCGGGATGGGTAGCTCTGTCTCCCCCATTTTTGGCAGGGTCACTCCTACCGGGATGGGTAGCTCTGTCTCCCCCAATTTTTGGCAGGGTCACTCCTACCGGGATGGGTGGCTCTGTCCCCCCCATTTTTGGCAGGGTCACTCCTACCGGGATGGGTAGCTCTGTCTCCCCCATTTTTGGCAGGGTCACTCCTACCGCAATGGGTGGCTCTGTCCCCCCCCATTTTGGGCATGGTTGTCCCTACCAGGATGGGTGGCTTGTTCCTCCTATTTTTGCAGGGTTGCCCCTATCGAGGTGGGGCGGCTCGTTTCTCTCATTTTTTTGGCAGGGTTGCTCTTCCCAGAGTAGGAGGCTCGATCCCCCATCTTTGGCAGGGTTTCCCTCAAGGGGGGGCTGCTTGGTCCCCTCATTTCTTGCAGAGTTTCCCTACCGGTGTGGGTGGCTCGGTCCCCTTATTTTTGGCAGCCTTGCCCCTACCAGGGTGGGCAGCTTGTTCCCCTAATTTTTGACAGGTTCACCCTTCCAGGGTGAGTGACCCGAATGCCCCCATTTTTGGTAGGGTCGCCCTTACCGGGGTAGGAGGCTCAATCCTTCATTTTTGGCATGATTGCCCTTAAGGGGGTGGGCAGCTCAGTCCCCTCATTTTTTGCAGAGTTGCCCTACCAGGGTAGGCAGCTCAGTCCCCCCCATTTCTGGTAGGGTCCCCTCTATGGGTGTGGGTGGCTCAGTCCCCTTATTTTTGGCAGAGTTGCCCCTACCGGGGTGGGCAGCTCTGTCCCCCCATTTTTGGCAGTGTCGCCACTACTAGGGTAGAATTTGGGTTTGACATCACTGACCGCCTGCTTGTTTCGGGCTCATTCACACCACATCCCTTGTTAGCCCCTTGTCACCCACGTAACACATATGTACGGTAGCAAAAGGGTGAGCCGCACATACGCGTTGCTGGGCGGACGTAGTTTCTGTGCCAACAGCTGTTGGTCCCCACTATCAGTAGCTGGCAGGACCGGCTCCCAATCATGTGACTGCTGTGACGCCGGTCCTTCCCACCCCCCTTCTCGGGCATTCAGAACCTTTGAAAGGGATTCCGGGGCGGGAGGGGTTAACACGTGCAAAATCAATATGAATAAACACAGGGTTACATTGCTAAGTTGTGTTTTTTGAGCATGTTACTGTGCCTTTTCTACAGAAATACATTGTGTGGTTTTTATGTTGATGTGCTTTTTTTTATTTTTTTTATTTTTTTATTTTATTTTGCCATCGTGTTTCACAAAAAAACCACACATGAGCACTGGGCTTTGGTGTGAACCGGCCTCTTTAAAAACAAGGATGTTTGTCTCGTTCTTGAGTTAAGGAAATCAGCCGGGCCCGGGTTGGTGTGAGCGAGCCCCAAATGACGCTGTAGCGAAACAAGGGTAAAAGGCCCGTAGGTGTCGCCATTTAAAAAATTCAGAAATTTTGGGGTCCTACATTTTTTTTTTGGCCCAACTGAAGTGCAACAAGAGGAGTGAGACTCCAGTAAGAGGTAGGTGCAGTTGGGAATTTTAGTAGGACAATAAAGCGAATAAAAGACAGGATTTTGGCAGAAAAACCTGGACCACCAGACGGAATACAAGGATAATATATGTTTTATTAATACTAGAATATTTATATTCATTTGTTATGTGGCATTCCTATTTAAAATATTATTTTTATGGGTTGGACTTGTTTTGCCATATATATATAATCTCATTAGTTTTATTTTATACTGTTTATTATTTTAATATAGACAGTATATGTATGTTTATGTTAAAAATCCACTTGATAGTAGGCAAAACAAGTCCAACCTTATATCCGTATATTATATTTTAATTAGGAATGCCACGTAATGAAAAAATATATAGTTATTTGTATTTTATAATATTTAACATAACTATACATATACTGTATATATTAAAATAAATTATTTTTATTTTATAATATTTATTATTTTAATATATACAGTATATGTATAGTTCTATACCCCCGATGGTTGTATCATGTGATAAGCCGGCCCACGAGAAGCACATCACAATTTTTTAATTTTTTCTTATGAGCCTTTTTTTTTTTTTTGTGCCACGGCATGAATAAGCATGCAGCCAGTGAAGCCACAACTCCTGATCTGCATACTTGTTCCAGGTCAGAGTCTCAAAGAGGATACGAAGCCAGTGGATAAGCCTGACAGCCAGGAAAGCCTCTCTATATTCCCAGTACAGGTTTCCTTAGTATAGGGGCCCTATAGTGAACGAATACTGGGCTCAGATTTGGCTCCTCCGCATCTCGTTTTAGTTCTCCTTTCTGCAATTTATCTGTTTGTTTTGTTTTTTTTTTACTCCTCTCACATTTTCAGGCTCTGAAAGCGCTTCAGGACATGAGCAGTTCAGCCCAGTCCGCTCCGATCCCACAATCCTCCAGGAAGATGAAGACGATTCCAGTGCAGACCTTCGAGGTGAGAGTCGGGTGCCTCGGGGGCGGGCCTGGTATGTTGCAGCCAATTGCAGATAACTGATACCATTACCCAAAACAAATTATTCTGCCCAAGGAAAAAATTGTATCCAAGAAGTCTATAACTTTAATTATGCAAATAGAATGTGAATAAAGGCACAATGATTGCCCCACCCAAATCCTGAAAACACCTAAATCAGAATCGGAATGTGAATCCGATAAAAAATATATGAAAAAACAAAATGCATATCCAGTGGGGGACTGGGGTTGTACATGATTCTAGAGGTGGGGCTCCATACGTGACTCTAGAGGTGGGGCTCCATACGTGACTCTAGAGGTGTGGCTCCATACGTGACTCTAGAGGTGTGGCTCCATACGTGACTCTAGAGGTGGGGCTCCATACGTGACTCTAGAGGTGGGGCTCCATACGTGACTCTAGAGGTGGGGCTCCATACGTGGCTCTAGAGGTGGGGCTCCATACGTGGCTATAGAGGTGGGGCTCCATACGTTACTCTAGAGGTGGGGCTCCATACGTGACTCTAGAGGTGGGGCTCCATACGTGACTCTAGAGGTGGGGCTCCATACGTGACTCTAGAGGTGGGGCTCCATACGTGACTCTAGAGGTGGGGCTCCATACGTGACTCTAGAGGTGGGGCTCCATACGTGACTCTAGGGGTGGGGCTCCATACGTGACTCTAGAGGTGGGGCTCCATACGTGACTCTAGAGGGATGGCTCCATACGTGACTCTGGAGGTGTGGCTCCATACATGGCTCTAGAGGGGTGGTTCCATACGTGACTCTAGAGGGGTGGCTCCATACGTGACTCTAGAGGGGTGGATCCATATGTGACTCTAGAGGGGTGGCTCCATATGTGACTCTAGAGGGGTGGCTCCATACGTGACTCTAGAGGGATGACTCCATACGTGACTCTGAAGGTGTGGCTCCATACGTGACTCTAGCGGTGTGGCTCCATACCTGACTCTAGCGGTGTGGCTCCATATGTGACTCTAGCGGTGTGGCTCCATACGTGACCCTATAGGTGTGGCTCCATACGTGACCCTATAGGTGTGGCTCCATACGTGACTCTAGAGGGATGGCTCCATACGTGACTCTGGAGGTGTGGCTCCATACGTGACTCTGGAGGTGTGGCTCCATACATGGCTCTAGAGGGGTGGCTCCATACGTGACTCTAGAGGGGTGGCTCCATAGGTGACTCTAGAGGGGTGGCTCCATACGTGACTCTAGAGGGATTGCTCCATACGTGGCTCTAGAGGGATGACTCCATACGTGACTCTGGAGGTGTGGCTCCATACGTGACTCTAGCGGTGTGGCTCCATTTGTGACTCTAGCGGTGTGGCTCCATACGTGACCCTATAGGTGTGGCTCCATACGTGACCCTATAGGTGTGGCTCCATACGTGACCCTATAGGTGTGGCTCCATAAGTGACCCTATAGGTGTGGCTCCATACGTGACTCTAGAGGGGTGACTCGAGGGGTACTGTATGTGACTCCCTCCATCAATTCCAACAACTGTAAATCTTTTTAGACTATTAAAGCACAACTCCAGCCCAAATGTTTTGTTTTGATAAAGCTGGGAATGCAGTTTTTCTTTTTTTCTTTTTTTAATCCAGTAAATACCACTTGCAGCCTATAGGGGGCATAAAGGACACGGTCTCTCTGAAGGCTGCTTTACAACTGTGCTGAAATGTGAGAGTAGCAGGGAGATGAGATTACACAGACTGCACAGGGACACCCTCAGCCCTTCTTGCCTCGTTTCAGGTGAAGCTGGACATGTTGGACCTCTCCAAGATTGTGAAATCCCAGAAGTACACGCTGAGCGTGGATGTGGACGGCGGGAAGCTGGTGGTGATGAAGAAGGTGAAAGATTCCCAGGAAGACTGGAACACCTTCACCCATGACAAAAGTAAGACCGCAGGATGAGGTCAGTGATGGGGAGGGGGGGCATCGATGCAAATTCTGTGTTCACAAAAGTCTGATGCAGATCAGCCCCTGCTGCAGCCTTTTTCCTTGTGATTTGATACAAAGTTACACTGTATGGTCTGATCACTGGGGGAGGGGAGACTGAGGAAATGCTTCCTCCTGCCTGCAGCAGACTGATGACCTCATCTCAGCCTAGACAAAGTCACTGATTGGAGCTTAACAATGACTTTTTATTGATAAATAATATTATATGAATTGTTATACTGATCGCTCGCTGAACGCACCTTTCCCTCCCCCGCAGTCCGGCAGTTGATCAAGTCTCAGCGGGTGCCGTCTAAGCTGGGAATCGTCTTCGAGAAGGAGAAGGATAAAACGCAGCGCAAGGACTTCATATTCGCCAGCATTCGGGTAAGTCGTCCCTCCGGAAGTTCCATCAGAGACTCGGCTGGATGGATTCCTTCTTCTCACTCCGGTGTAGAAGTGATGACTGTCCCCTTGTGGGCGGAGCTGTGAACCCCACCCAGCGGGGAGATCCCACCTCTGCAGACCGGGACGGTACCTCTGGAGCAACTCACCCTACATGTATATAACATGTTACAATGTAACTGTCCTCTCTAAGAATCAGAGGAGCAGGAATTATTATTCCTCATTATTACCATTTATATTATTGTTAATAATATTATTATTATTATTATTATTATTATTATTATTATTATTACTATTATTACCATTCAATAGCAAAACATTGATTTCTAACCTGACCAGCCAATAAAGGGATTACTATTGTTCCTCCATCTCTTAAAACATTATAACCAGGGCCGGGACAAGGGGTGGGCAGGAGGGGCAGCTGCCCTGGGCACTGTGGTATCATGTGAGGTATGGGGGGCACCAGAGGGAGATTGGGGGAGGGGGGATTTGCATTGAGAAGGGGAATTTTGGGGGCAGCAGGGGGTAGGAATTGTTCTAGGAGGGCAAATTTGGGGAGGTGTGCTGGGAGTGGTGATTTGGGGGGGATTTGTATTGGGAGGGATGAAGGGGGGGAGAGGAGTTTTGCTAGGAGGGGGGATTTGTGCCATAAAAGTAATATGGTAAAGGGGAATTTTTTTTTTTTGGGGGGGGGGGGGGGATTTGTGCTTGGAGGGAATATCTGTGTGTGTGTGTGTGGGGGGGGGGTGCTACCCTGTTTCCCCGAAAATAAGACCTAGCGTGATTGTCGGTGATGACTGCAATATAAGCTCTACCCCCCAAATAAGCCCTACCCTGTTTCCCCGAAAATAAGCCCTACGCTGAAAATGAGACCTACAAGGACTTTAACTAGGGCTTATTTTGGGGGTAGGGCTTCTAGTGCAGCCATCACCGACAATCACGCTAGGTCTTATTTTCGGGGAAACAGGGTAGGATAGGGGATTAGGGGAGGGAAATTTGTGTTTTTCTGCTGGAAGGGGGACATTTTTTTTGTGGTTGGGGAGGGGGGGATTTCTGCTTGGGGCATATGCGGAGAAACAGGATTTGAGCTGGGGGGAGGGGAGGATTTCAACAGGGGGCAGATTTTTACTGGTAGGAAGGGGATTTATACTTAGGGGATGAGCATGCCAATTAGTCCTTGTTTTCTTTTTTTTATTTTGGAGGGGAGGGGGGCACAATTTAGCATGTTCCCCCCGGACTCTAGATGACCTTGTCCCGGGACTGATTGTAACTTTAGAATTTAGAAGCCTTATAGAACTGGCCCGTTACATGTCTCCAGTAACGCACCAGCTGGCCTCCACCCCCCCATCCCCCCCCGTAATGTCAGTTATGGGTGGACTGACCTGCAGTGTGACCCTAGTGATGACTTCCTATGACTTGTGATTTTTTTTTGTCCTCTGCATAGAAGAGGGAAGCGTTCTGCCAACTGCTGCAGCTGATGAAGAACAAGCATTCAAATCAGGACGAGCCGGATATGATCTCCGTCTTCATCGGGACCTGGAACATGGGTGAGGAGGGTGGTAACACCCGTGTACAGAGCAGCACCCCCTAGTGTTTGTGTAATCCCAAAATCTTCTATAGAACAGCTCCCCCTACTGTCCATTTTATCATCACATCTTATATAGAAGAGCTCCCCCTACTGTGCAGTGTATGAAAATGTCTAATTTAGCACAGTTCCTCCTACTGACCAGTTTGTATCTTATACCGAACAGCTCCCCCTACTGTCCATTTTATCATAATATCTTATATAGAACAGCTCCCCCTACTGTCCATCTTATCATAATATCTTAAAATGGACAGTAGGGGGAGCTGTTCTATATAAGATATTATGATAAAAATGGACCGGAGGGGAGCTGTTCTATATAAGATACAATGATAAACTGGATAGTAGGGGGAGCTTTTCTATATATCATCATATCTTTTATAGAACAGCTCCCCCTACTGTCCATTTTATTGTATCTTTTATATAGAACAGCTCCCCCTACTGTCCATTTTATTGTGTCTTATATAGAACAGCTCCCCCTACTGTCCATTTTATCGTATCTTATATAAAACAGCACCTTCAACTGTCCAGATTACATAATATTTTATATAGAAGACCAATCCTACTGTAAAGTTTTACATAATATCTTATATAGAACAGCTCCCCCTACTGTCCATTTTATCTTATCGTATATAGAACAGCTCCCCCTACTGTCCATTTTATCATCTTATCGTATATAGAACAGCTCCCCCTACTGTCCATTTTATCATCATATCTTATTATAGAACAGCTACTCCTACTGTCCAGGTTATCACTTCTTATATAGAAGAGCACCCCCTACTGGTGGTGTACGGTAATGTCTAATACAGCACAGTGCCTCCTACTGACCAGTTTGTAATTTTAAATGTAATTCCTGTATAGCACTCCCATGTTATTCTAGTTATATTTGCATAACTCTTCTCTATGGCAAAGAGCCCCCTTCTGTTTATAACTACTATTCCCACCCTTCCCCATTGTTCTGGTTATATAGATATCCCGCCTGTATAGCACAGCGCCCCTTACTGTTCACTTGGATATCACTGCATTGGCAGCATGCTGCCCCCCTGTGGTTGAGGGTGTTGCAGTCACTTGTCATTCGTCTCTATGATTTGGCGTTTTTTTCCCCTTTCGCAGGAAGTGTCCCTCCGCACAAAAACCTCACTTCCTGGATCAGCTCTAAAGGTCTGGGGAAGACTCTGGACGAGATGGCCGTCACCATCCCTCATGACATTTACGTCTTCGGGACGCAGGAGAACTCGGTGGCTGACAAGGAGTGGGTGGACTTCCTGCGGGGGATGCTGAAAGACTGCACAGAAGTGGACTACCGGCCGGTATGTATTGGGGTTCTGTTGCTCGACTCAATAAAATTCACCAACAAATATTTAACTGTTCATCTCATTAAAAGCAAAAGTCTTAGCTGAATACAACAGATTGGCCTATTAGATGGGAAGGCGGGGATAAAAACAGGTTGAATTGGCCAATCAAAATCTTACTGTTTTATGTCCAGCCTTAAAGCCTAACTCTGGGTGATTTTTTAAAAAAAAGTCTCCTGGAAGGTTTAAAAAAAACAGAAGCCAATGGTTGAGTGCTCACCTTCAATTCAGAACGGTACTTGCAGTACCTCTTCTCCACCACAAGATGTCCTCAGTCTTCTAGGTTGAATGGGTTGACTTACTCAATCCAGAAGACGGAGGAAAGACCGTGAGTGCAGGGTATTGTCATGGCCTTTCCCCGTTCTTCTGGGTTATATGGCACTCAGACCCATGCAATCCAGATCATATGTGCAGAGTCCCGTCCCCTACCTAAGCACAGCTTCCTGCACTTAAAGTGAAGGTGATGTCTCCCTGCCATCTGCATCATTTGGGATTGCGTCAGAGGCTGAGGAGCACCCAGCATGTCATATGACCTGGCCAGAAGACATAAGTAAAGGGTTAGAGAAAAAAAAAGAGGAAGCATATCACAGTGCCGGTAAGAGGGAGCTGATAGGCAAGTGGTCCTCGGGGGCGGGTGCTTTACAATCTGCTTGAACAGTCTCCTTCATAGTTACATAGTTAGTCAGGTTGAAAAAAGACACAAATCCATCTAGTCCAACCTATGTGTGTGATTATATGTCAATATCACATTGTATATCCCTGTATGTTGTGGTCATTCAGGTGCTTATCCAATAGTTTCTTGAAACTATCAATGCCCCCTGCTGAGACCACCGCCTGTGGAAGGGAATTCCACATCCTTGCCGCTCTTACAGTAAAGAACCCTCTACGTAGTTTAAGGTTAAACCTCTTTTCTTCTAATTTTAATGAGTGGCCACGAGTCTTGTTAAACTCTCTTATGCGAAAAAGTTTTATCCCTATTGTGGGGTCACCAGTACAGTATTTGTAAATTGAAATCATATCCCCTCTCAAGCGTCTCTTCTCCAGAGAGAATAAGTTCAGTGCTCGCAACCTTTCCTCATAACTAAGATCCTCCAGACCCTTTATTAGCTTTGTTGCCCTTCTTTGTACTCGCTCCATTTCCAGTACATCCTTCCTGAGGACTGGTGCCCAGAACTGGACAGCATACTCCAGGTGCGGCCGGACCAGAGTCTTGTAGAGCGGGAGAAATTGGCAAGAAAGATTCTTCATGAATCCATGCCGATTACTGCTAATGATACTGTTTTCATTACTAAAATCTTGTAAATAGTCACTTATCATCCCCTCCAAGAGCTTGCATACTATTGATGTTAGGCTAACTGGTCTGTAATTCCCAGGGATGTATTTTGGCCCTTTTTAAATATTGGTACTACATTGGCTTTTCTCCAATCAGCTGATACAATTCCAGTCAGTAGACTGTCAGTAAAAATTAGGAACAATGGTCTGGCAATTACTTGACTGAGTTCCCTAAGTACCCTCGGGTGCAAGCCATCTGGTCCCAGTGATTTAATAATGGTAAGTTTCCCAAGTCTATCTCTAATTCCGTCCTCTGTTAACCATGGAGGTGCTTCCTGTGTTGTGTCATGAGGATAAACACTGCAGTTTTGGTTACTGAAGCCCCCCGATTCCCTCATGAAGACTGAGGAGAAGAATAAATTCAATACCTTTGCCATCTCCCCATCCTTTGTAACCAGATGTCCTTCCTCATTCTTTATGGGGCCAATATGGTCTGTCCTCCCTTTTTTACGGTTTACATACTTAAAGAATTTCTTGGGATTTTTTTTTGCTCTCCTCCGCTATGTGTCTTTCATGTTCTATCTTAGCCACCCTAATTGCACCCTTGCATTTCTTGTTGCATTCTTTATAAAGTTTGAATGCTGATGATGATCCTCAGCCTTGTATTTTTTGAAGGCCTTCTCCTTTGCTTTTATATGCATTTTTACATTGGAGTTAAGCCATCCAGGACTTTTGTTCGCTCTTTTAAATGTATTACCGAATGGGATGCATTGGCTAATGCCCTTATTTAATATGCTCTTAAAGCAAACCCATCTCTCCTCTGTGTTCTTTGTTCCTAATATTTTATCCCAATCTATATCTTTTAGCAAGGTTTGTAGTTTAGGGAAGTTGGCTCTTTTGAAATTCAGTGTCTTTGTGTTCCCTTTATGTTTCCTATTTGTGTGATTTATACTGAAACTAATTGACCTGTGATCGCTGTTTCCTAAATTGCCCCGTATTTCCACATCCGTGATCAGGTCTGTATTGTTGGTAATCAGTAGATCTAGTAATGTTTTATTTCTAGTTGGTGCATCTACCATCTGACCCATAAAATTGTCCTGCAAGACATTAAGGAACTGGCGAGCCTTAAATGAATGCGCGGTTCCCTCCGCCCAGTCTATGTCTGGATAATTAAAATCCCCCATTATGATAGCACTTCCCATCCTTGCTGCTAATCCAATTTGTGATAGGAGATCCGTCTCCACTTCCTCCCTCAGGTTAGGGGGCCTATAGCATACTCCCAGTATTATTTTCCCCTTAGCTTCATCCCTTTGGAGCTCTACCCATAAGGAATCCACCTCCTCTATAGCTCCCTCAGTGATGTCATCTCTCACATTCACTTTTATACTTGATATATATAGGCATACCCCTCCCCCTTTTTTACCCTCTCTATCCCTGCGATGAAGGGTATACCCTTGAATGGTTGCCAGCCAATCATGAGAGCTGTTGAACCAGGTCTCTGAAATTCCCACAAAATCCAAATCCTCCTCGTACAACAGTATCTCTAGTTCACCCATCCTGTCCGCCAGGTAGTTTAGACCGGTCACATATTATCCTCTTATTGGGTGTTCCGAGGTTGCAACTAGGACTTGTTACTATACTTACCTCGGGTTTATGTGCTTTGGTCAACCTATCACTAATGCCCCCAATACTACCCTCTGGAATATGTTCTGTGCTGACTATCTCTACCTCTGGACCCTCCCCCCTGTTGCCTAGTTTAAAAACCCCTCTAACTTTTCGGTCATCTTCATTCTCATTGGAGACATCCTGTAAGAACATTATTCCACTGCATAGTTTGGTGTCATCTGCACAGACAGAAATGTTACTTTTAAAATTTTAAACCCAATATCATTTATAAAGATATTAAAAAGTAAGGGTCCCAGCACTGAACCTTGGGGTACACCACTGATAACCTTAGACCATTCAGAGTAAGAATCATTAACCACGACTCTCTGAATTCTGTCTTTTAGCCAGTTTTCTATCCATTTACAAACTGATATTTCCAAGCCTGTAGACTTTACCTTACACATGAGCCGTGTGCGGAACTGTATCGAACGCTTTTGCAAAATCCAAGTATACCACGTCCACAGCCACCCCTCTGTCCAAGTATACCACGTCCACATCCACCCCTCTGTCCAAGTATACCACGTCCACATCCACCCCTCTGTCCAAGTATACCACGTCCACATCCACCCCTCTGTCCAAGTATACCACGTCCACATCCACCCCTCTGTCCAAGTATACCACATCCACAGCCTCCCCTCTGTCCAAGTATACCACGTCCACATCCACCCCTCTGTCCAAGTATACCACGTCCACATCCACCCCTCTGTCCAAGTATACCACATCCACAGCCTCCCCTCTGTCCAAGTATACCACGTCCACAGCCACCCCTCTGTCCAAGTATACCACGTCCACAGCCTCCCCTCTGTCCAAGTATACCACGTCCACAGCCTTCCTCTGTCCAAGTATACCACGTCCACAGCCACCCCTCTGTCCAAGTATACCACGTCCACATCCACCCCTCTGTCCAAGTATACCACGTCCACATCCACCCCTCTGTCCAAGTATACCACGTCCACAGTCTCCCCTCTGTCCAAGTATACCACGTCCACAGCCACCCCTCTGTCCAAGTATACCACGTCCACAGCCTCCCCTCTGTCTAAGTATACCACGTCCACAGCCTCCCTCTGTCCAAGTATACCACGTCCACAGCCACCCCTCTGTCCAAGTATACCACGTCCACATCCACCCCTCTGTCCAAGGTTTTACTTACCTCCTCAAAAAAAGAAATCAGATTTGTCTGACAACTTCTGTCTTTCATGAACCCATGCTGTCTGTTACTTAAAATATTTTTTTCCAGCAAGAACTCATCTATTTGGTCTTTTATTAAATGCTCCAGTATCTTCTCGACTATAGAAGTTAAACTAACAGGTCTATAGTTACTTGGTAAAGACTTTGTTCCCTTTTTAAATATAGGCACCACATTGGCCCTACGCCAACCCAGTGGTACCATTCCAGTCATTAATGAGTCCCTAAATATTAGAAACAATGGCCTTGAAATTACAGAGCTCAATTCTTTTAGGATCCGTGGGTGGATGCCATCTGGTCCAGGTGCTTTATCCACCTTTATTCTGTCTAAATATTTCTGGACCATATCACTTTTGAACCATTGTGGATCATTTGGGGCTTTGTCACTACCACCCCCATTATGGACATGAGCTCCCCCATGCTCCTTTGTATACACAGAGCTGAAGAAAGTATTTAATAAATTTGCCTTCTCTTTGTCCCCAGTCACCCACTCTAGGTTATATTGTAAAGGGCCTACATGCTCAGAGCTGACCTTTTTACTATTAATATATTTGAAGACTTTTTTGGGGTTTGTCCTACTATCTTTTGCAATCTGTCGTTCATTTTGAATTTTTGCATCCTTGATTTCCTTTTTACATATATCATGTTATATTCTTTGTAACATTTAAACGATGTCCAAGCGTTCCTTCATTTTTATATTTTTTAAAAGCTCTTTTTTATTATTTATAGCCACTTTAGCTTTGGCCGTGAGCCACATAGGTTTTATTTTTAGCCTTTTAAACTTATTGCCCATGGGAATATACATTGCAGTGAGTTTACATACAGTCACTTTGAAGAATTCCCATTTCTGTTCTGTGCCCATTGATGACAATATTCCCTCCCAGTCTAATGCCCTGTACACACGGTCGGACTTTCCGACGGAAAATGTGTGATAGGACCTTGTTGTCGGAAATTCCGACCGTGTGTGGGCTCCATCTCACATTTTCCATCAGATTTTCCGACCCACAAAGTTTGAGAGCAGGATATAAAATTTTCCGACAACAAAATCCATTGTCGGAAATTCCGATCGTGTGTACACAAATCCGACGGACAAAGTGCCACGCATGCTCAGAATAAATAAAGAGATAAAAGCTATTGGCCACTGCCCCGTTTATAGTCCCGACGTACGTGTTTTACGTCACCGCGTTTAGAACGATCGGATTTTCCGACAACTTTGTGTGACCGTGTGTATGCAAGACAAGTTTGAGCCAACATCCGTCGGAAAAAATCCTAGGATTTTGTTGTCGGAATGTCCGAACAAAGTCCGACCGTGTGTACGGGGCATAAGTCCTGGAGAGCAGCCCTCATCCTTGGAAAATTTGCTCTCTTGAAGTTAAGTGTTTTTATCTTTCCCGTATGTGTTTGTTGCTTACAGCTAACATTAAATGAAATCATGTTATGGCCAGATGTTCCTTTATCTGAACATTAGTAATGCGCTCTGCATGGTTTGAGATTACCAGGTCCAGCAGAGCGTCTTTCCTAGTTGGGGCCTCAATAAACTGGACCATAAAATTGTCCCATAATAGGTTTATATATTTTTGCCCTTTAACTGTCCCAGCAGTGCCATTACTCCAGTCATTATTATCACCGTCCCAGCCCTTGCAGCCTTTTCCATCTGTGCAAGGAGCTGAGTCTCCACCTCCTCATTAACATTGGGTGGTCTATAACAAACTCCAATGATAACCTTTGTAGCACGCACACCCATGTACAGTTCCACCCATAATGCTTCAGACTCATCACACTCCCCATCTACTAGGTCCTCTTTTACACTCGCTTCCCACATAGAGAGCGAGATCACTTCCCACATAGAGACAGACACCACCAACCCTTCTGTTTTACCCTGTCTTCCCGAAAGAGAGCATAGCCAGGAAGATTAATAGGCCAGTCATGTGAGGAATGAAGACAAGATTCAGCAATACCAATTAGATCATAGTTCTCCTTGTGCACCAGAGCTTCCAACTCACCTATTTTGCTTGGCAGACTTCTGGCATTGGTGAACAAACACTTTTAAATTCATTGTCACATTTTGCAAATGTATGTTGCATATTTTTTATTTTAGTACAAATAGTACCATTTCCAATGGTTGATTGTAACATAGGGAACCTTCATATCATCTGCCATAGTGCTCCCCGCATCTTTCCCCATTCCACCCACCAATAAGGGCTGGCCCTTGTCTGACCTGTCTGACCTATTAAAATCATATTCATCCTCCCCCCCACAATTTAAATACTCCTCCAGCCTTCCCATAAACCTCTCCCCCAGCACAGTAGACCCCCTTCCATTTAGGCGCAAACCATCTTTAGCATATAGGTTGCACCACAATGGAAAGTCAGCCCAGTGCTCTAGAAACCCAAATCCCTCCTTCTTACACCAGGTCTTTAGCCATGCATTTAGCCCTCTAATCTCCCCCCTGCCTTTCCTGTGTTGCGCATGGCACAGGCAATATTTCAGAGAATATCACCTCGGAGGTCCTTCCCTTCAACTTGCAGCCTAGTTCTTTAAATTGGCTCTTTAGGAGCCTCCACCTTCCATATATTCTGTCATTGGTTCCAACGTGGACCAAGACAGCCGGGTCATGCCCAGCCCCTCCCAGTAATTTATCAGCCCGGTCCACCACATGCCGAACCCTGGCACCAGGGAGACAGCAAACCATTCGGGTTGAGGCGATCCTGGCGACAAATTATTCTATCAGTCCTTCTGATTATTGAATCCCCTATTACCACCAACTGTCTAGGCCTACCTGCCCTCCCCTCACCACCCCTACTAGATGGGCTGATCTCCCGCCTGTTAGGGGGGAGCAGTGACATCCAGGGCTGCCACCTCCTGAGCTTCCACCTGCCACCTCCTGAGCCTCCACCTACCATATATTCTGTCATTGGTTCCAACGTGGACCAAGACAACCGGGTCATGCCCAGCCCCCCGTGATAGGGGGCCTTCTGATTATAGAATCCCCTATTACCACCAACTGTCTAGGCCTACCTGCACTCCCCTCACCACTTCTACTAGATGGGCTGATCTCCCGCCTGTTAGGGGAAGCAGTGACATCCAGGGCTGCCACCTCCTTAGCTTGATACCACCACATCTTCACCAAACTTAGCGAATCTGTTAGGGTGCTCAAACCCAGGGCTGGTCTTCCTTTTCTGTGAGCTCCTACCACTCCCTCAAACTACATTAACCCATCTTCCTACCTAAAAATCCTGACTTACCCCTTCACCCTCCCCATTAGCCCCACTAGCCCCCTGCTCAGTGAGCAGAGGACCCTTTTCAAGGTTTGTCGGTTCTACCCAATGTGTTGCAATTTGCTCCTCCAGATCTCCAATGTGAGCTTCCAGAAGGGCAACCTGCTCACATCTGTCGCAGCGGTATCCACCCTGGAGCTGTTGCTCCATTGTTGTATACATGCGGCACACGGTTCACTGAGCAAAACCTTCGATCTCTCTAACCCCCATTTTCCCAGTTACAATAATAATATTACTAACAGGAAATTTCAGATGTTACTTCCAGGTTTGATGACTCCTGTTATAACCTCCCGTTTTCAACTCTGGTTTTTAACTCACCACTTAGTCCAGTTCCACTTGGTCAGAGTTCCGGCAAGCAGAAAGATGGCAAGCTCAAGGATGAGCAGGACTGAGTTCTACAGAAAGTTATATATAGGGACTCAATCACCCATGACCACTCCCCTTAAAGGCTGTCCAACCACTTCCGGACCGGCCGCTCGTTATACGTCGGTACTTTGAAGAGGAGTATTGTTGTTATGGCCGCAGCTAACTACCATAACCCCAGTATCCTCTTCTCCAGCGGGTGGTCCGCTTTCAGATAAAAGTGGTCTCTGCGGCGGATTCGCCGCGAGATCACTTTTATTGGTGGCGGGATAGGGGGCCTCCGCCGCTTACTGGAGCCGTCGGCAGCGGCGGAGGCGATCAGATCCGTTCCCTAGCCTGACATGGAGACGAATGAGAGGAAGATGGCCCCCACCCGTCTCCATATCATTGCAGGGCGGAAGCGACGTCAAAACGTCACTTCCGCCCAAAGCTCTTAAAGGGACGTTTTTATTTTAGTATTTTTTTAAATGAAATGTCCCTTACCGACATCCTTTTGGTCTAAAACTCCCGAGATTATAGCTGCCCCACCTCTCCTGTACCTTCTCAGCCAATAGAAACATGTCTGTGTATACTGTGTGTACATGTATGTGTATACTGTGTGATTGTATACTGTGTGTGTGTATACTGTGTGGCCCCATCATTTCTGATTGCCTAGGGGGCCCCATAATCTCCTATTGCCCGGGGGGCCCCATGAGTTGTCAGTCCGCCCCTGCTCCAGTATGTGCATGTATGTAAGGTGGGAACTAGGGTTGCACCGACACCGGCGAGTACCGACACTTTCGGTCAAGTACTCGCCGATACCGAGTACAGATACTTTGCAGTGCGATTTGCGTCAATACAAAAATTAATGGGCGCAAACTGCGCTGCGAAGAACCGCATGCGATTTGAACACGAATGAGGTGAGATTCCTGTCCGAAACGCATGCGATTTTCCCCACCGCTCCTGTGTGTATATATAGAAAGGGAAAAGCGCCATCTAGTGGGCAGTTTAAAAATAAAATCTTAGAACTTGCAGTATATATTTGGCCATGTGCAAAATAATCTACATAGGTGTCCCAGTCTGCCGATGATAGCAAATCACGGCCGCTGGCGGTGCACACAAGGCTGGAGGAGAAGTTCCGGGACCCCTGTGGGAATAGGGGGGGGGATGTTAGCTGGGGCGGGCGGACCGCCTCTACTTCTTCTCCAGCCCTTTGAGCACCTCCAACGGCCGTGTTTTTCTATCATCGGCGGACCGGGACACCTATGTAGATTTTTTTTTTGCACAAATGCTTGGCACCGCCTCTGATACCGTTATCAGTGCATCCCTAGTAGGAACCTCAGATTGTTAGCTCCTTGGGGGCAGGGACTAATGTGCAGTATGTAAATTTTGGGCATTCTATAAATATCTGAAATAAGTAAATAAAATAACAAGCAATACGTCTCTGTATTACACACCCATCTCCCATGTTTTAAGCCTGCAGTATCCGTTGCCCTTCCAGAAATGCAATTCAATCCCAAGCCAGGAGTGGTGTCAGCCATGCCCAGTTGTCTTTTGCTGAACTACAGAACCCCCCCACCCTCTCTTCTCCACAACAAAAAGGGAGCATTTGTTTTGTAGAATAAGATAAGAACAGGACAGGGCTGATAATGCTTGAGATACCATTACAGATTGTACAGGATAGCCCTGGATTACTGGCAGGATCAACATATATTTTTTTATGTACTTTTGGAACAAAATGCTTTCGATGGGATAATGAACAGACCAATAGGGAGGCAGATAAGAACGTTATTGTTAGGGTTTACATACACCTTCATCATGTGACATCCCTACAAACAAGAGTTTATTCATCTTGTTACATTGTTGCTGTTTGTTAACTGATAATAATAATAATAATAAAGCATCGCATGTGACGCCACAGCTATGGAAGCGATACGCTGCCGACCCACCCAGCAATCGGCTCGGCTTAATAAAGAAATAGCTATTGTTTTCTATTTATAAATCCTAAATGTGTCCATTTTCTTCTCTAAAGGTAGCCATGCAGTCCCTGTGGAATATTAAGATCGTCGTCCTTGTCCGGGCGGAACACGAAAACCGAATTACGCACATCAGCACATCCAGCGTTAAGACCGGAATCGCAAATACTCTGGGTGAGTGAGAGCCGAAATCCCGAGCTTTACTGAACTCTGCACACAATTTTTATTTTTATTTAACGTCTCCATGGAGGATAGATAAAAAAAACCCCTTCAATTCAGAGCTGTCTTTGTAGATCAGTACCTCTTCTTCGCCACAAGATGTCCTCAGTCTCCTGAACTGAGTGATGTCATGGGATGCTCCGCGCTCTATGCCCCGCCCTAGAGGAACCACTCCCTCTTTATTTTGCCATTTATTAAATGAATTGGAGCCAGTAGGTAAACTAAAGGTGCTTTTTGGTGTTTTTTTAGGGTATAAATGGCTCCTGAGGGCCAATTCAGACATTGTTGTCCTGGTTGCAAGAGCAAGTGTTGCATTAAGGCAGACGATTTTTAATATCATGGGATGTTCTGAGCTCTATGCCCCCAGAGAAACCACTCCCTCTCTATTTTGCTATTATATAAAATATTTGGAGTCAGTAGGTGCTTTTTGGTGTTTTTTAGGGTTGAAATGGGCTACAAATGGCTCCTGAGGGCCAATTCAGACCTTGTTGTCCTGGTGCATTAACGTGTGTTGCATTGAGGCCGCCTATTGAGGGATGCTCCACACTCTATGCCCCTCCCTAGAGGAACCACTCCCTCTCTATTTTGCCATTTTAAGTTAATTTGAGTCAGTAGGTAAACAAAGTGCTTTTTGGTGTTTATTTTAGGGGTGAAATTGGCTATAAATGGCCCCTAAAGGGGCCCATTCAGATCCTGCTGTCCTGGTGCCATAGCATGCGTTACGTCAAGGCAACCCATTTAAATGTCGTGAGCTGCTCCGCTCTCTATGCCCCGCCCTGAAGGAACCCTTCCGTCTCTATTTTGCCATTTTATAAATGAATTGGAGTTAGTAGGTAAACTTAAGGTGCTTTTTGGTGTTTTTTTTGGGCCATTAATGGTTCCCGAGGGGCCCATTTAGACCTTGTTGCCCTAGTGCATTATCATGAGTTGCATTAAGGCAGCCCATTTAAATTGTTGGGCTGGCAATGCACTAAAATGTATAAAAAAAGGAAATCCCCACAACAGACATGCATCAGTTTTGGCACCGCAATGCACTGTAAGGTGTTGCCATGCGTTGTGGTGGGCTGTTGTAGCACAGGTGTTGGAGCTTCTTTGCCTTAGTGTGTTGGTGAGCCATTCACAATGAATGGTACCGTTACATGCTAACATATGTAGCTGCAGCAGGTCAGATCGAACCCACCTCCATTTCCTTCCTGGAGGACATCCAGCATCATCTAGCCCTCTCCTCCCCAGCCTGGCCCGCCCCTTTCATTTATTTGGTTCTTTCAATCATGGAGGCTCAGCATCACGCTTTGGGTGCGTTATCTATGCAAATTCAGCCTGTCTAGGAAACGCCCACTCCTAGCAGTGTGCTACTATTTGTTGCAACCCATGTCCATTGGAGCTGTGCATTACGGTGCTATTCAGAATGAATGACACCACAACACATGTTACCGCAGTAATAAGTGTGTATCAGACTGGATGGTTAGGGAAGGCTCCTTTAAATATTCCTGGACCTCAGATATTGGGGGGGAGGGGGGGGGCGACTCTGATTCTAACCCTTCAATTTTGAACAAAGCCATTATAACAATAGAATTCCTCAGTATCTGACATCATCACACAGCTTTGTTGTTCAATGAAGGGTTTGTCTTGGGCATTAGTATAGGTATTTGCCCGGTGAAAGTGAATTTACATTCGTTCTGGGCAAATAGGGCAAAAAAAAACGATCGTAAATGAGTTATATCCAGCATTGTTCGAAGGTAAAAATGATTGATTTAGAGACGTGCAATTCGTTTCCATCCGAATCTAAATTCAGACAAATTTTTGGTTCTTCTGAGATTCGGATGAATTCGAATTTTCGAAAAACAATAGAAAAGGAACTTCGTTAAAATTTTGTTTTGTTTATTCATTTTCTACCAAATTCCAAATTTTCAGAACAATTTCAATTCTTGTGTGTAGAATAGCTGTTTTTTTAAGAAAGGGGGCAAAAAGTGTTTAAAAAAAAAAAAAAGAAGGGTGAAGACCCTTAAATAAGTAAGGGGCGGGGCCACCCAATGTTGTCCCCGTCCCTTGTGACGCAATCGATCCAGCATGCCCGAGATTAGGTGCTTTGGGAGGGAGGGGTCTGCCATGTTGAGGGCATGTGCCCCGATATGGTTCGCTTGTCCCCCCCCCACTTTCCTGACCTGCCAGGCTGCATACTCGGATAAGGGTCTGGTATGGATTTTTGAGGGGGACCCCATGCCATTGTTTTTTACATTTAGGCGTGAGGTTCCCCTTAACCACTTGCCGACCGTCGCACGCCGATATACGTCGGCACAATGGCAGCGGTGGGCAAATGGGCGCAACTGTACGTCCCCTTTAATTTGCGAGGCTAGTGGGCGCACGCGCGCTGCGTACAGCGCGTCTGCGCCCGCGTGTTCCGCGGACTCGATGTCCACCGGTGTACCGCAATCGTGTCACAGAGCGGCAGAACGGGGAGGTGCCTATGGGCATTTCCCTGTTTTGCCTAGCAACATGACAGAGATCACCGCTCCCCGTCATCGGGAGCATGTGAGTTGAAGCCCCTCCCCCCCACAGTTAGAATCACTCCCTAGGACACACTTAACCCATTGATCGCCCCTTAGTGTTTAATCCCTTCCCTGCCAGTGTCATTTACACAGTAATCAGTGCATTTTTATAGCACTGATCGCTGTATAAATGACAATGGTCCCAATATAGTGTCAAAAGTGTCCAATGTGTCCGCCGTAATGTCGCAGTCCCGATAAAAATCGCAGATCGCCACCATTACTAATTTAAAAAGAAAATTCCTAATAAAAATGTCATAAATCTATCCCCTAATCTATCCCCTTGTTTTGTAGACGCTATAACTTTTGTGCAAACCAATCAATATACCCTTATTGCGATTTTTTTTTACCAAAAATATGTAGAATAATACGTATCGGCCTAAACTGAGGAAAAAATGTGTTTTTTTATATTTTTTTTTGGGGGGGGGGGGGGATATTTATAATAGCAAAAAGTAAAAAATATTGTTTTTTTTTTTTCAAAATTGTCGCTCTTTTTTTGTTTATAGCGCAAAAAATAAAAACCACCAAAAGAAAGCTCTATTTGTGGGGGGGGAAAGGACGTCAATTTTGTTTTGGTGTAACGTTGCACGACCGCGCAATTGTCAGTTAAAGCGACAAAGTGCTCTGGTCAGGAAGGGCGTAAAATCTTCCGGGGCTGAAGTGGTTAATGACCGGGCCTATTTTTCAAACTTGTTGTTTACAAGTTAAAATCAGGTTTTTTTTCTACAAAAAAATTACCATCCTCAAACATTATATATATATATATATATATAATTTTTTTTTTCTTTCAGACACTCTAGAGAATAAAATGGCGGTCGTTGCAATACTTTGTTACACCGTATTTGCGTAACGGTCTTACAAATGCAATTTTTTTGAAAAAAATACACTTTTTAATTTAAAAAAATATGAAAACCGTAACATTAGCCCTGGTTTTTTTTTTAATTTTGTGAAAGATGATGTTACACTGAGTAAATTGATACCAAACACGTCACACTTCAAAATTGCGCCCGCTCGTGGAATGGCGACAAACTTTGACCCTTTAAAATCTCCATAGATTTAGACGTTTAAAAATTTCTACAGGTTACCAGTTTTGAGTTACAGAGGAGGTCTAGGGCTAGAATTATCGCTCTCGCTCTATTGATTGCGGCGATACCTCACATGGGTGACTTGAACACCGTTTATATGCAGGAGCAACTTGCGTGTGCGTTCGCTTCTGCGCGCTAGCGCAGCAGGACGGGGCGCTTAAAATTATTTATTTATTTTTTCTTTTTCTTTTTTTTTTTATATATAACACTGTCCCTTTAAAAAAAAAATTGTGTCACTTTTATTCCTATTACAAGGAATGTAAACATCCCTTGTAATAGAAAAAAAGCATGACAGGTCCTCTTTAATGTGAGATCTGGGGTCAAAAAGACGTCAGATCTCACATTTACACTTAAATGCAGTTTAAAAAAAAAAAAAGTATTTTTTTGTTTTTTTTTGTTTTTTTTGTTCAATAAAAAGAAATTTCCCCATTAAGGACGTTGGGCGGGAGTGACGTTTGATGTCGCTTCTGTCATCCGATGTCATGGATTCGAGTGGGGGGGCCATCTTTCCCTCATTCGCCTCTGAGGGGAAAGGATCGGATCGTCTCCGCCGCTACCGTTTTTTTTTTTTTTTTTTGTGTTTTGTACATGTCTATATTGATTTAAAATGAGAAAATACTGCATTTGGCCACTAGATGGAGCTTAGTATTAAAGGAAATTTCGATGATACTTATCCCCATCTAGTGGCTGAATGTGGTATTTTTCTTTTCTAAATCTGTGATTTTTTTTTTTTTACATTTAAAACTGCACAGCATATAACCTTTTTACGTTTATTTTTGCCCCATTCGGTTTGTATTAATCTTCTGTATTTATTCTCTTTTATGTTCTCATTTTTTTGTTATATTTGATTTATTCTTTAATTATTTTATAGAAATTGGGGGGGGGGGGGGGGGGGGACTCATCTCATGGCTGGTCCGGTGGCCTCAGGGCTGATCAGATCGCACTGACCCCCAAAACAAGTACTCAGTCCATGGGTTCTGCCTTCACTGGCCGCATGCTTGTTCTGGGTCATTGAGCATGAAAGCCGGGGAATCGGTATTTTCAGGAGAGGTGACCCCCCCTCCCCTCCCCCCCTTCTCATATGTTTGTATTTACTTCACTGTCTCCTCCTGCAGGTAATAAAGGTGCGGTGGGAATATCTTTCATGTTTAACGGCACTTCGTTCGGCTTTGTGAATTGTCATCTGACCTCGGGCAATGAGAAGACCAACAGGTGAGTGGAGGGTCACCTTTAAAAAAAATTCTCTCGCCCCCCCCCCCCTCGTTGTAGCGGCTCCTCTCCTGATCTGATACGGCTTCCTCTGATTTCACCGCACACGGTGAGCTTCTCACCATGTGCATTAGAAACTGCAGCCAATCAGATAGAGCCCCGCCTTATTTCCTGGCTGGGGGGACGTCCAACATCATCTAGCCCTTCGCTATGTAAATACAGCCTGTCTAGGAATGCCCACTCCCCCCCCCCTCCAGACCAACACCCACCCATAAAGGCATTTTGAAATTTGCATAACTCCTCCCACTGCCTGCATCAGGACTGAGGGCTGTTGAGAGGAGTACTGAGGCTCCTCCCACCAGCCATGATCTGCCTGCATTGCATAGAGAAGCACAGAGACCCAGTGATGGTGTCGCTGGAAATTATAATAAGGTGTGTAATGAAAACAGAAACGTTTTTATTGATGTTGATGATGGGGGGGGGGGACCATGGAAGGGCAGGTAATAAGCGGAATAAACTTTCATTTTTCACCCTTCGTCTCTCCGATCTCCACCAGACGTAACCAGAATTACCTGGACATCCTGCGGCTCCTGTCTCTCGGGGACAAACAGCTGAACTCCTTCGATATCTCTCTGCGCTTCACCCACCTCTTCTGGTTTGGTGACCTGAATTACCGCCTGGACATGGACGTACAGGTGAGGCGGCCATCTTGTGTGTGGCGATCGGGGGGGAGGGGTCCCAGAGGAGGTCCCCTTCCTATATTAGAGCTTTGATCTGATGAGGACGTATTGTGTATATTATATAATAAATATATCGTCCTATTAGAGTCCTTGTACTGAGGCGGAGGTTTTACACTTCAGCAAGGAAAATCTTAGAACGTTGATTAAGAAAAATGGTTAAAGTAGAACTCCGGAGACACCTGTCTGAGCGTCCATAGTCTTCATGAATAGGTGTCCCCAAGATGGTCCCTATTTCCTTTTGAAGTGACCGGTAACCGCTGCCTATTTCCTAAGGGACAAGGTGACCAGTCTCTACACTGCCCCCATGTGGTTTAATAAGGTAGTGTCAGTCATGTAATGTCGTCACCACTGTCTGCTTGCTACACAAGGTGACCAGTCTCTACACTGACCCCATGTGGTTTAATAAAGTAGTGCCAGTCATGTAATGACATCAGAGCTGCCTGCTTGCTAAGGGACAAGGTGACCAGTCTCTACACTGCCCCCATGTGGTTTAATAAGGTAGTGTCAGTCATGTAATGTCGTCACTGCTGTCTGCTTGCTACACAAGGTGACCAGTCTCTACACTGACCCCATGTGGTTTAATAAGGTAGTGCCAGTCATGTAATGACATCAGAGCTGCCTATTTCCTAAGGGACAAGGTGACCAGTCTCTACACTGCCCCCATGTGGTTTAATAAGGTAGTGTCAGTCATGTAGTGTCGTCACCGCTGTCTGCTTGCTACACAAGGTGAACAGTCTCTACACTGCCCCCATGTGGTTTAATAAGGTAGTGCCAGTCATGTAATGTCGTCACCGCTGTCTGCTTGCTACACAAGGTGACCAGTCTCTACACTGACCCCATGTGGTTTAATAAGGTAGTGCCAGTCATGTAATGACGTCACCGCTGCCTATTTCCTAAGGGACAAGGTGACCAGTCTCCACACTGCCCCCATGTGGTTTAATAAGGTAGTGCCAGTCACGTAATGAAGTCACCGCTGTCTGCTTGCTACACAAGGTGACCAGTCTCTACACTGACCCCATGTGGTTTAATAAGGTAGTGCCAGTCATGTAATGACATCAGAGCTGCCTATTTCCTAAGGGACAAGGTGACCATTCTCTACACTGCCCCCATGTGGTTTAATAAGGTAGTGTCAGTCATGTAATGTCGTCACCGCTGTCTGCTTGCTACACAAGGTGACCAGTCTCTACACTGCCCCCATGTGGTTTAATAAGGTAGTGTCAGTCATGTAATGTCGTCACCGCTGTCTGCTTGCTACACAAGGTGACCAGTCTCTACACTGCCCCCATGTGGTTTAATAAGGTAGTGTCAGTCATGTAATGTCGTCACCGCTGTCTGCTTGCTACACAAGGTGACCAGTCTCTACACTGACCCCATGTGGCTTAATAAGGTAGCGTCAGTCATGTAATGACGTCACCGCTGCCTATTTCCTAAGGGACAAGGTGACCAGTCTCCACACTGCCCCCATGTGGTTTAATAGGGTAGTGCCAGTCACGTAATGAAGTCACCGCTGTCTGCTTGCTACACAAGGTAACCAGTCTCTACACTGACCCCATGTGGTTTAATAAGGTAGTGCCAGTCATGTAATGACATCAGAGCTGCCTTCTTGCTAAGGGACAAGGTGACCAGTCTCTACACGGCCCCCATGTGGTTTAATAAGGTAGTGTCAGTTACGTAATAATGTAAGCGCTGCCTGCATGCTAAGGCACAAGGTGACCAGTCTCCACACTGCCCCCATGTGGTGGTTTAATAAGGTAGTGTCAGTCACATGGTGATGTCAGCGCTGCCTGCAGGAGGCGGAGATCAGGAGTGGGTGGCTGGGTCTCTATGACCCTACCTTGGCTCAGTGACTTAGGTGAGAGTAGTTATGATATCATATTATATAAGATTATCATAGAGAGTAGGGGCAGGGTTCATTTATCAGTGCCGGGACAAGGTCATCCGGCGCCCAGGGCAAAGAAGCCTAACTGCGCCCCCCCCTTCATTATAGATTTTACCCCCAGCAGTCATCCGCTTGTCAAAATGCCTTATATATCAGAATGAGCTCACCGGCGCCCCCATCCATACAGTAAACTACTGCGCCCAGGGCAGCCGTCCCTCCCGCCCACCCCTTGTCCTGGTTATAATGTTATAAGAGACGGAGGAACGATAACAATCTTGATTGGTTGGTCAGGTTAGAAATCAGTGTTTTGCTATTGCGTGGTAATGATAATAATGAGTAATAATAATATTATTAATAATAATATAAATAGTAATGATGAGGGATAATAATTCCTGCTCCTCTGATTCTTAGAGAGGACAGTTACATTGTAACATGTTACATGCATGTAGGGTGAGTTGCTCCTACTGGGGGGGAGCCCAGAGGTACCGCCTCCCTCTGCAGAGGTGGGATCTCCCCGCTGGGTGGGGTTTACAGCTCCGCCCACAAGGGGACAGTCACTCATATTGTCATTCATAATGGGGTTAGTTACTCCTCTGATTTCACTGCACACTGTGAGCTTCTCATAATGTGCATTAGAAGCTGAAGCGAGTTAGATAGAGCCCCGCCCCATTTCATTGCTGGAGGTGGGACTTTCCAGCATCATCTAGATCATTCCTCCCCATCCTGGCCAGGACAATCCTGTGGTTCTGGTTGTCCCATTCATGGTTTACCACTTCCAATAAGATCTGAACCCGTCCCCTGTATCCCCTGTATATTGTAACTCCTCTGATTTATGTCTCTTCATTCCGGGATAACTCCGTATTTTCGGGCCTTGTAGGAAATCCTGAATTTCATCAGCAGAAAGGAATTTGATCCGTTGCTGAAGGTGGACCAACTCAACCTGGAGAAGGAGAAGAACAAGATATTCCTGCGTTTTAGTAAGTTTCCGATCAGCAAGGAGATTGTATATATATATATCTATATATATAGATATATATCTATATATATAGATATATATATTTATTTTTATCCTGGAGTTCAGATTTAAAGGGTAACTCCACTTTCGTGGGATAAAAAAATTTGCATATAAAAAAAAATAATAATATAACGTATACAATTGCGACTTAAGTCATATTGTAATAGAATGTTATTAAAAATGACCTTTTTTTAAAAAATATGCAGCCGCTGCCATTTTCTGTCCAATGCAATATGGCCACTTGGAGGCGCTCTGTACACACAATGTGTATACACTCCGCCCCCCCCAGAAATATCAATTCCTGCTTGTGTGATTGGCTCACTGACTTTCAAAAAAATTCAGCACTAAGATACAAGTCAGATTTTGGGCATCCCCTGCAACAAAAATGTCATTTTTGGTGAGATACTCCCAAAAGGGAAATCGCATCTAAAGGGATGTAGGTCCTGCCACTTTCCTCAATAGAGCCCTGCAGGTGTAGCAGCTGCTTGATAATTCTAAAACCGCTCCTATAGAGATTCACACATGGGCACAGACAGAGAAACGGCTATTCCTTCAGAATAACAAAAGACCGGAATCTGCCTCTCCTACGTCCTCTCCCTCTACGTCCTCTCCCTCTACGTCCTCTCCCTCTACGTCCTCTCCTTCTACGTCCTCTCCTTCTACGTCCTCTCCTTCTACGTCCTCTCCTTCTACGTCCTCTCCTTCTACGTCCTCTCCCTCTACTTCCTCTCCCTCTACGTCCTCTCCCTCTACGTCCTCTCCTTCTACATCCTCTCCTATGTCCTCTCCCTCTACGTCCTCTCCCTCTACGCCCTCTCCCTCTACGTCCTCTCCTTCTACGTCCTCTCCTTCTACGTCCTCTCCTTCTACGTCCTCTCCTTCTACGTCCTCTCCTTCTACGTCCTCTCCTTCTACGTCCTCTCCTTCTACGTCCTCTCCTTCTACGTCCTCTCCCTCTACGTCCTCTCCTTCTACGTCCTCTCCTTCTACGTCCTCTCCTTCTACGTCCTCTCCCTCTACGTCCTCTCCTTCTACATCCTCTCCCTTTACATCCTCTCCTTCTACATCCTCTCCTATGTCCTCTCCCTCTACATCCTCTCCTTCTACATCCTCTCCCTCTACATCCACTCCTTTTACATCCTCTCCCTATACGTCCTCTCCTTCTACGTCCTCTCCTTCTACGTCCTCTCCCTCTACGTCCTCTCCCTCTACGTCCTCTCCCTCTATGTCCTCTCCCTCTACGTCCTCTCCCTGTACGTCCTCTCCTTCTACGTCCTCTCCTTCTACGTCCTCTCCCTCTACGTCCTCTCCTTCTACATCCTGTCCCTCTACATCCTCTCCTTCTACATCCTTTCCTATGTCCTCTCCCTCTACATCCTCTCCTTCTACATCCTCTCCCTCTACGTCCTCTCCTTCTACATCCTCTCCCTCTACATCCTCTCCTTTTACATCCTCTCCCTCTACGTCCTCTCCCTCTACGTCCTCTCCCTCTACGTCCTCTCCCTGTACGTCCTCTCCTTCTACGTCCTCTCCTTCTACGTCCTCTCCCTCTACGTCCTCTCCCTCTACGTCCTCTCCTTCTACATCCTCTCCCTCTACATCCTCTCCTTCTACATCCTTTCCTATGTCCTCTCCCTCTACATCCTCTCCCTCTACGTCCTCTCCTTCTACATCCTCTCCCTCTACATCCTCTCCTTTTACATCCTCTCCCTATACGTCCTCTCCTTCTACGTCCTCTCCTTCTACATCCTCTCCTTCTACATCCTCTCCTATGTCCTCTCCCTCTACATCCTCTCCTTCTACATCCTCTCCCTCTACATCCTCTCCTTCTACATCCTCTCCCTCTACATCCTGTCCTTTTACATCCTCTCCCTATACGTCCTCTCCTTCTACGTTCTCTCCTTCTACGTCCTCTCCCTCTACGTCCTCTCCTTTTACATCCTCTCCCTATACGTCCTCTCCTTCTACGTCCTCTCCTTCTACGTCCTCTCCTTTTACTTCCTCTCCCTCTACATCCTGTCCTTTTACATCCTCTCCCTATACGTCCTCTCCTTCTACGTTCTCTCCTTCTACGTCCTCTCCCTCTACGTCCTCTCCTTTTACATCCTCTCCCTCTACGTCCTCTCCCTCTACGCCCTCTCCCTCTACGTCCTCTCCCTCTACGTCCTCTCCCTCTACGTCCTCTCCTTCTACGTTCTCTCCCTCTACGTCCTCTCCCTCTACGTCCTCTCCCTCTACGTCCTCTCCTTCTACGTCCTCTCCTTCTACGTCCTCTCCTTCTACGTCCTCTCCTTCTACGTCCTCTCCCTCTACGTCCTCTCCCTCTACGTCCTCTCCTTCTACGTCCTCTCCTTCTACGTCCTCTCCCTCTACGTCCTCTCCTTCTACATCCTCTCCCTCTACATCCTCTCCTTCTACATCCTCTCCTATGTCCTCTCCCTCTACATCCTCTCCTTCTACATCCTCTCCCTCTACGTCCTCTCCTTCTACATCCTCTCCCTCTACATCCTCTCCTTTTACATCCTCTCCCTATACGTCCTCTCCTTCTACGTCCTCTCCTTCTACATCCTCTCCTTCTACGTCCTCTCCCTCTACGTCCTCTCCCTCTACGTCCTCTCCCTGTACGTCCTCTCCTTCTACGTCCTCTCCCTCTACGTCCTCTCCTTCTACATCCTCTCCTTCTACATCCTCTCCCTCTACATCCTCTCCTTCTACATCCTCTCCTATGTCCTCTCCCTCTACATCCTCTCCTTCTACATCCTCTCCTTCTACATCCTCTCCCTCTACGTCCTCTCCTTCTACATCCTCTCCCTCTACATCCTCTCCTTTTACATCCTCTCCCTATACGTCCTCTCCTTCTACGTCCTCTCCTTCTAGATCCTCTCCTTCTACATCCTCTCCTATGTCCTCTCCCTCTACATCCTCTCCTTCTACATCCTCTCCCTCTACATCCTCTCCCTCTACATCCTCTCCTTCTACATCCTCTCCCTCTACATCCTCTCCTTTTACATCCTCTCCCTATACGTCCTCTCCTTCTACGTCCTCTCCTTCTACGTCCTCTCCCTCTACGTCCTCTCCTTTTACATCCTCTCCCTATACGTCCTCTCCTTCTACGTCCTCTCCTTCTACGTCCTCTCCTTTTACTTCCTCTCCTTCTACATCCTCTCCTTCTACATCCTCTCCTTCTACATCCTCTCCCTCTACATCCTCTCCCTCTACGTCCTCTCCCTCTATGTCCTCTCCCTCTACGTCCTCTCCCTCTACGTCCTCTCCCTCTACGTCCTCTCCCTCTACATCCTGTCCTTCTACATCCTCTCCCTCTACATCCTCTCCCTCTACATCCTCTCCTATGTCCTCTCCCTCTACATCCTCTCCCTCTACGTCCTCTCCCTCTATGTCCTCTCCCTCTACGTCCTCTCCTATGTCCTCTCCCTCTACATCCTCTCCCTCTACATCCTCTCCCTCTACATCCTCTCCTATGTCCTCTCCCTCTACATCCTCTCCCTCTACATCCTCTCCCTCTACATCCTCTCCTATGTCCTCTCCCTCTACATCCTCTCCCTCTACGTCCTCTCCCTCTATGTCCTCTCCCTCTACGTCCTCTCCTTCTACGTCCTCTCCCTCTACGTCCTCTCCCTCTACATCCTGTCCTTCTACATCCTCTCCTGCTGCAGCCTTGTGACAAAGTTACAATGTTACAAAGCCAATGGTGCAAAGAATGAGCGCACATAAAGAGATCAGGAATCCAGAGATAAGATCCAGAATTCTAGCAGATTTATATGTTATCTTTGAAGGTTTAATGACACAATTTTCTCTTAGTCCACCCCATACCCTGTGCCTGCCAGGGGGCGCGGTGGGTGGATTTACCCCAACGGGTGAAGGCAACCCTCCGTGTTACTGTACCAGGAACCCCCCGAATTCACTAATTATTAGACTCTGTATTCTTCCCAATATGAAGATGTAACAGATTATATTTCTCTCTTTATAGGTGAGGAAGAAATATGCTATCCCCCCACCTACCGCTATGAGAGGGGCTCCCGGGACACCTATGTGTGGCACAAACACAAGCCAACCGGGGTAAGTCCAGATCTACATTCATTACATTGTCTGTTTATCCTCTGTGCTCTCCAATCACAATATTCTACCCCCCCCCCCCCATGACAGGTCCACTTTAAATGGCGGACAACACAGAATAGCAGGCTACCTTGCTTTGTTACATTGATATCTCAGCTTTGCTACATTCTATATTGTTGTTATTATTATTCTCTCATATCATGGACAATTGTACTTTATAGTCACAGCTAGTTTTTAATCTTTTGTTTCTGGATATTTATTAAGGTGCGTACAAACGTCCCGTCCTGGTGTGACCGCATTCTGTGGAAGTCCTACCCAGAGACCCACATCATCTGTAACTCGTATGGTGAGTGCAGTGCATATACTGTGTGTGTGTGTGTGTGTATATATATATATATATATATATATATATATATATATATATATATAGGTTCCTCAAAAAGTTTATTTTTTAACTCTATTAAATATAAAAAGGAACGGAAATTTTTTAAAGACCCCCTCGTATATACTGTATTCTCCCAGTTCCCCTTAGTCTCTGTCCAATGACTCTCCTTCCCCCATACCAATCTGTCTTTTTGCATTTAACTCCGCCCCCCTTCCCTGTCCAGCTCTACTTATCCCCCCAACCTTTACTGCTCTCCAACAATTAAACCCCCCCCCCCTTCACCCCTTCTCGCCCTACTTTACATATCCCCCCCCCCCCAAAAAATCATGCTACAACCTGGACTCCCAAGAGCCTATCCACTTACTGTGTGTGGCATTATTTCCCCCATTAACACCAACAATAGGGCACCCATTCCTTTCAATGACCTCAACGATGGGGCACTATTCCTTCCACTGATACCAATGATGGGGCACTATTCCTCCCACTGATACCAATGATGGGGCACTATTCCTCCCACTGACTCCAGTGATGGGGCACTATTCCTCCCACTGACTCCAATGATGGGGCACTATTCCTCCCACTGACTCCAGTGATGGGGCACTATTCCTCCCACTGATACCAATGATGGGGCACTATTCCTCCCACTGATACCAATGATGGGGCACTGTTCCTCCCACTGATACCAATGATGGGGCACTGTTTCTCCCACTGATACCAATGATGGGGCACTATTCCTCCCACTGACTCCAATGATGGGGCACTATTCCTCCCACTGACTCCAGTGATGGGGCACTATTCCTCCCACTGATACCAATGATGGGGCACTATTCCTCCCACTGACTCCAGTGATGGGGCACTATTCCTCCCACTGATACCAATGATGGGGCACTATTCATCCCACTGACATTAGTGATGGGGAACTATTCTGAAACTGGTGTCTGGCTGCAGTGCTCCTTCTGGCCATAGGATGACAGCTGGGAGGTTGAATAGAACTACTTCATCTTGCACTGTGCACACTGTCCTTGCATCCATTTTGGTAAATCTCCCCTGTAGCCTCTCTTATTTATTATTTGAGCAGATTGGTTGTGTTGATCCTGTGCTGTGAGCCTAACTTGGAGTCTTGAACCTCATTTTAGGTTGCACCGATGACATCATGACCAGCGACCATTCTCCCGTCTTTGCTTCGTTCGAGGTTGGCGTGACGTCGCAGTTCGTCTCCAAGAAAGGTGATAAATCCGGAAGGTTCTGTGACTCTCTATGGGAGGAGTTGTTGTCCTGTGAGCTTACTCTTCTTTCCATGCAGGTCTACTGAAGCCATCAGACCAGGCCTACATAGAGTTCGAGAGCATCGAAGCCATTGTGAAGACCGCCAGCAGGACCAAGTTCTTCATTGAGTTCTATTCTGGCTGCCTGGAAGGTGAGTTACCCTCAGTGGGTGAAATACTGCCCACCGGTCCTCCACATCTCAGACTTTATCATTTAGTCTTCAGCCCGTGTGGTTTCCAGGGGCATTTCGTCCACAAGTAACATTTTGGTTGTAAGACAACAAGTCTGGTGGCCCAGGTCACCTGCTGACTTTGAGGCTCTCCCCACCTTAATCTCACTTCAGATTATTGAGATTGAGATGGACTGTATGAGATCGTAAGAGGAGAGAAGTTACTACTTTGGTATATAGAGTGCACATCACATGATCTGATCAGGCTTGCAGAAATAGTGTTTGCTTTGTAAGCTCGTGGACCGGAGTGGAAGGTACATAAGGAGCCACTGCAAGGGATAATTGCTCATTTCGGTGTAGGAGAACATTCAAAGAAAATAAACTTAGCTGAGCTTCCACTCCTCCCCGCAGCTAGAGCGCCCCCTGCAGCTTCTGCACCCCCACGCTCTTGTGGTCTATAGTCCTCCTGACGTCCAAGTTCACAGCAGGGTCTACAGTCCTGGATTATGGGGACAATGAGGGACAGTCCATCGATGGATCGTGGGGGAATGAGGGACAGTCCATCGATGGAGCGTGGGGACAATGAGGGACAGTCCATCGATGGAGCGTGGGGACAATGAGGGACAGTCCATCGATGGAGCGTGGGGACAATGAGGGACAGTCCATCGATGGAGCGTGGGGACAATGAGGGACAGTCCATCGATGGAGCGTGGGGACAATGAGGGACAGTCCATCGATGGAGCGTGGGACAATGAGGGACAGTCCATCGATGGATCGTGGGGGAATGAGGGACAGTCCATCGATGGAGCGTGGGGACAATGAGGGACAGTCCATCGATGGAGCGTGGGGACAATGAGGGACAGTCCATCGATGGAGCGTGGGGACAATGAGGGACAGTCCATCGATGGAGCGTGGGGACAATGAGGGACAGTCCATCGATGGAGCGTGGGGACAATGAGGGACAGTCCATCGATGGAGCGTGGGGACAATGAGGGACAGTCCATCGATGGAGCGTGGGGACAATGAGGGACAGTCCATCGATGGAGCGTGGGGACAATGAGGGACAGTCCATCGATGGAGCGTGGGGACAATGAGGGACAGTCCATCGATGGAGCGTGGGGACAATGAGGGACAGTCCATCGATGGAGCGTGGGGACAATGAGGGACAGTCCATCGATGGAGCGTGGGACAATGAGGGACAGTCCATCGGTGGATCGTGGGGGACCAAAGACTGGGTAAGTAAAACTTTCACTCCTTTCCCTTGGACATTAACCGTTCATAAATAAAGAACAGAGGTCATGGTGGAAGTCTCCTCTTTAACTCGAATTATCTAATATGGGTTCATATTTAGAAAGTTCGGACCAGGTTTGGACTCATTCCTGTAGCTGGACATCACACTGTAGCTGAATAAATAAGTATGACCCAACAGAACTGCTTTTTAATAATCCGTTGGCTAAACGGGGCATATAGACTCCTTCAGCTACAGTGTGATGTCCATCTACAGCAGTGGTCTCCAAACTGCGGCCCAGGGGCCAGATGCTGCCCTTTACTTGTTTTTATCCTGCCCTTGGGGCACTATTTCACCCATTGATACCAAAAATGGGGCATAATTCCCCCCCAATGACACCAACAATGGGGCATAATTCCCCCCCAATGACACCAACAATGGGGCATAATTCCCCCCCCATGACACCAACAATGGGGCATAATTCCCCCCCCCCCCCAATGACACCCAACAATGGGGCACAATTCCTCCCAATGACACCCAACAATGGGGCACAATTCCTCCCAATGACATCCAACAATGGGGCACAATTCCTCCAAATGACACCAACAATGGGGCACATTTCCTCCCACTGACACCAACAATGGGGCACAATTCCTCCCAATGACATCCAACAATGGGGCATAATTCCCCCCCCCCATGACACCAACAATGGGGCATAATTCCCCCCCCCCCCAATGACACCCAACAATGGGGCACAATTCCTCCCAATGACACCCAACAATGGGGCACAATTCCTCCCAATGACATCCAACAATGGGGCACAATTCCTCCAAATGACACCAACAATGGGGCACATTTCCTCCCACTGACACCAACAATGGGGCACAATTCCTCCCAATGACATCCAACAATGGGGCACAATTCCTCCAAATGACACCAACAATGGGGCACATTTCCTCCCACTGACACCAACAATGGGGCACAATTCCTCCCAATGACACCCAACAATGGGGCACAATTCCTCCCAATGACACCCAACAATGGGGCACAATTCCTTCCAATTACACCCAACAATGGGGCACAATTCCTCCCAATGACACTCAACAATGGGGCACCATTCCTCCCAATGACACCCAACAATGGGGCACAATTTCTCCCATTGACACCCAACAATGGGGCACAATTCCTCCCAATGACACCCAACAATGGCTCACAATTTCCTCCAATGACACCCAACAATGGGGCACAATTCCTCCCAATGACACCCAACAATGGGGCATAATTCCTCCCAATGACACCCAACAATGGGGCACAATTCCTCCCAATGACACCCAACAATGGGGCACAATTCCTCCCAATGACACCCAACAATAGGGCACAATTCCTCCCAATGACACCCAACAATGGCTCACAATTCCATCCAATGACACCCAACAATGGGGCACAATTCCTCCCACTGACACCAACAATGGGGCACCATTCCTCCCACTGACACCAACAATGGGACATCGTTTTTTCTCCCACTGACGTCGGGACCTTCTCTACTCCCCAAAAAACCTCTGAAGGACAGTAAACAGGCCCCTGAGTTACAGGAATAGACAAGCAGCTCTATTTATGTGTTTTAAGGTAAATCTTTTGCATTTATGTATTTATCTCTTGTGATTGCACTTTGCATTGATGTAATGGCACACAATACGTTTTGTTCATAACAGAGTATAAAAAAAGCAGCGAAAATGACAGCCAAAGCGTCGACAACATCAACTTCCTCAAAGTCCAGTGGTCATCCAGGCAGCTTCCGACAGTAAGTGACCCGCCATAAACAGTGACCGGATCACCGGAACACTTCATGTCAGCCACGGCTGAAGCTTTCTATATTTATATTTCTTTTGGTCGGTACAGAAAGACACCCAGACTGGCTGTCTGAGCCAAATAGACCATCAGGAATGCAGTTAGGTTGCTCTGGCAAAGTTGTGATCCATGGATGAATACAGTGCCTTGAAAAAGTATTCATACCCCTTAAAATTTTCCAAAATTTGTCATGTTACAACCAAAAACGTAAAAAAAAAATTATTGGGATTTTATGTGATAGACCAACACAAAGTGACACATAATTGTGAAGTGGAGGAAAATGATAAATGGTTTTAATTTTTTTTTTACAAATAAATATCTGAAAAGTGTGGGGGGGGGGGGGGGACATTTGTATTCAGCCCCCTTTAGTCTGATACCCCTAACTAAAATCTAGTGGAACCAATTGCCTTCAGAAGTCACCTAATTAGTAAATAAAGTCCACCTGTGTAATTTAATCTCAGTATAAATAGAGCTGTTCTGTGAACCCCTAAGAGGTTTGTTAGAGAGCCTTAGTGAACAAACAGCATCATGAAGGCCAAGGAACACACCAGACAGGTCAGGGATAAAGTTGTGGAGAAGTATAAAGTAGGGTTAGGTTATAAAAAAATCTCCCAAGCTTTGAGCATCTCACGGAGCTCTGTTCAATCCATCATTGGAAAATGGAAAGAGTATGGCACAACTGCAAACCTACCAAGACATGGCCGTCCACCTAAACTGACCGGCCCGGCAAGGAGAGCATTCATCAGAGAAGAGCCAAGAGGTCCATGGTAACTCTGGAGGAGCTGCAGAGATCCACAGCTCAGGTGGGAGAATCTGTCCACAGGACAACTATTAGTCGTGTTCTCCACAAATCTGACCTTTATGGAAGAGTGACAAGAAGAAAGACATTGGAGAAAGAAAGTCATAAGAAGTCCTATTTACAGTTAGTGAGAAGCCAAGTGGAGGACACAGCAAAGATGTGGAGGAAGGTGATCTGGCCACATGAGACCAAAATTCAACTTTTTCGCCTAAAAGTAAAACGCTATGTGTGGGGAAAACTAACACTGCACATCACCCTGAACACACCATCCCCACCGTGAAACATGGTGGTGGCAGCATCATGATGTGGGGATGTTTTTCTTCAGCAGGGACAGGGAAGCTGGTCAGAGTTGATGGGAAGATGGATGGAGACAAATACAGGACAATCTTAGAAGAAAACCTGTTAGAGTCTGCAAAAGACTTGAGACTGGAGTGGAGGTTCACCTTCCAGCAGGACAACGACCCGAAACATACAGCCAGAGCTACAATGGAATGGTTTAGATCAAAGCATATTCATGTGTTAGAATGGCCCAGTCACAGTCCAGACCTAAATCACATTGAGAATCTGTGGCAAAACTTGAAAATTGCTGCTCACAGACGCTCTCCATCCAATCTGACAGAACTTGAGATATTTTGCAAAGAAGAAGAATGGGCAAAAATGTCCCTCTCTAGATGTGCAAAGCTGGTAGAGACATCCTCAAAAAGACTTGCAGCTGTAAATGCAGAGAAAGGCGGTTCTACAAAGTATTGACTCCGGGGGGCGCCATACAAATGTACCCCCCACACTTTTCACATATTTATTTGTATCATTTATCATTTTCCTTCCACTTCACAATTATGTGCCGCTTTGTGTTGGTCCATCACATAAAATCCCAATAAAATACATTTATGTTTTTGGTTCTAACATGACAAAATGTGGAAAATGTCAAGGGGTATGAATACTTTTTCAGGGCACTGTAATTGCTGGACCCCAGAATAAATATAACCGCTTCATCCCTCAGGATAAGTTGTCACAGATCCTTTCTCTTTACAGACACTCTGATAGCACGAGCCGGCAGCTTTGTTTGTAAACAAACCCATACTGTCATCAGTGTGGTTGCTGGGGGGTAGACCCGGAGCTGTCCAATGACACGGGTCTGTAAACTAGTTCCGTGCACAGGTGCACATTGCTAGTTCTCAGCTGTGACAATAATGCATGTTCTGATGACACGGGGTATGCGGTTTGATAATGTTACTAGCCAGATTGTAGACGCCATCTGCTTTAGTTAAAGATGTCAAGTCTGCTAAAAAAAAAATGGGAGTTTAGATCTTTCCTGTGGACTCTGCAGGGCCCTCTCGTGGACAGACCATGAATTACTGGGCAGAGTTCTCTAGGTCATTCTGTATTATCCCTTTAGGAAGTGCAAAGCCAAATGTATTATGGGAATTGTTGATGGATTATGATGCTTTTCCCCACAGTTGCGGCCAATCGTCTCTGAGATTGAGTATTTGCAGGACCAGCACTTGCTGCTGACGGTCAAGTCGATGGATGGGTACGAGTCATACGGTAAGTCAGAGACTGCAGACATGACACAAGAGATGGTTAGAGACTGAGGACATGATACAGGAGATGGTCAGAGACTGCAGACATGATACAAGAGATGATCCGAGACTGAGGACATGATACAAGAGATGGTCAGAGACTGAGGACATTAAACAAGAGATGGCCAGAGACTGAGGACATGATACAGGAGATGGTCAGAGACTGCAGACATGATCCAAGAGATGATCAGAGAATGCAGACATGATACAAGAGATGATCAGAGACTGCAGACATGATATAGGAGATGATCAGAGACTGCAGACATGATATAGGAGATGATCAGAGACTGCAGACATGATACAAGAGATGATCAGAGACTGCAGACATGATACAAGAGATGGTTAGAGGCTGTGGATAAAATACAAGAGATGATTAGAGACTGAGGACATGATACAAGAGATGGTCAGAGACTGCAGACATGATACAAGAGATGATCAGAGACTGCACACATGATACAAGAGATGGTCAGAGAATGAGGACATGATACAAGAGATGGTTAGAGACTGTAGATAAAATAAACGAGATGGTCAGAGACTGCAGACATAGTACAGGAGATGGTCAGAGCTTGTGGATAAAATACAGGAGATGGAGAGGGGAGTTTTGTAGTCATAACACACTTCCTGTCCTAGGGTGACAACGATACTCCCCCTTAGATAAAGTACAGTGAGCGTGGTTACCCTAGGACAGGAAGTCATATCTGGCGGGGTGTGTTATCCCCCAGCGTGCAGTCATGTGACTCCTGACATGTCCCCATTACATTTCCTGTACAGGTGAGTGCGTGATCGCATTAAAGTCGATGATCGGCAGTACCACGCAGCAATTCCTGACCTACTTGTCTCATCGAGGAGAGGAAACCGGCAACATCCGCGGCTCTATGAGAGTGCGCGTGCCTGCGGAGCGTATGAGCACTAGAGAGCGGCTTTATGGTGAGATAAATGGGCCTGTCCATATGGTGACACATAATGTACCCTAAATGTTGATTGGACGCTTACACAAGCTGTTCAGGATGAAAGAAGCGACTTTTTAATGGTTCCTCCTTTACTTAATTCTGTGGATGTGCCAACAATGGGGCACACAGAGCAATGAATGGAGAGGAGGTCATGCTGGGCATTGCCCCAATGACACACAAGACATCCAGGTTCACACAAGGCGGCTGAGGACCTGTCATGTTACTCGGAAAGGAGATGATGGATGTTCAGTTCAGATTCTGCAAGGGAGGTGAATGTGGGAAGGGCAGTTCATTGCATGCCATAGACATTGTCCCTCTCACATTAGTGGCGGGACATGGCCATTTAGCATCTGAGGCAAAAAGGCCAAGGGTTGGCCAACTTTTCTGCGGCCCTGTCCCATGTGCACCTCCTTTGGGCATTATAAAGGGACATAGCAGCATGCTATTATGTTAATGACCTTAAATTTAGCACCTGAGCGTGTATGGCCTAAAGCTGGGCATTGTATGACATAGACAACCCCTGGTGCAAATGGGAAGCCAGTAAATGTAGCATGTCCTGTTGCCAGAAGATGTCAGTGCTTTTTAAAAAAAAATTTTTTTATCATTATCACCCCCATTCATGCATCTTCAGAGTACCTCCTTAGTAGCATCCTGAAGGAGGTTGCTGACAACCCGTGGCGATTTTCCTTGCCCTGGTTCCTTGCTGTTTCCTAGACCCCAATGTCTCCCACCCATAAATTCACAGACAGTGGTCTTATTACATCCGTGACATCCTCAAAACCAACTGACCCCTTAAAGTGTCCACATGGGCTGGTAGGAGTCCTAATGAGAAAAAGGAAGGCTTCCCAGGCTTGTTCTTAGGCACCTGACCACCCGGTCCATTCACTAATGTCTTGGTACAGTATCTGAACAGGATTCAGGTTCAGGCTCTTTGTGTATTCCACAAAAACCTTTGGGAACTGCTGTCATTGTGCCTCTCTCTGTGCACTCCCTGATGTGTCACTGTGCTTCTCTCTCTGTGCACTCCCTGAGCTGTCACTGTGCTTCTCTCTCTGTGCACTCCCTGATCTGTCACTGTGCCTCTCTCTCTGTGCACTCCCTGAGCTGTCACTGTGCTTCTCTCTCTGTGCACTCCCTGATCTGTCACTGTGCCTCTCTCTCTGTGCACTCCCTGATCTGTCACTGTGCTTCTCTCTCTGTGCACTCCCTGATCTGTCACTGTGCCTCTCTCTCTGTGCACTCCCTGAGCTGTCACTGTGCTTCTCTCTCTGTGCACTCCCTGAGCTGTCACTGTGCTTCTCTCTCTGTGCACTCCCTGAGCTGTCACTGTGCCTCTCTCTCTGTGCATTCCCCGAACTGTCACTGTGCTTCTCTCTCTGTGCACTCCCTGAACTGTCACTGTGCTTCTCTCTCTGTGCACTCCCTGAACTGTCACTGTGCCTCTCTCTCTGTGCACTCCCTGAACTGTCACTGTGCTTCTCTCTCTGTGCAATCCCTGAGCTGTCACTGTGCCTCTCTCTCTGTGCACTCCCTGAGCTGTCACTGTGCCTCTCTCTCTCTGTGCACTCCCTGAGCTGTCACTGTGCTTCTCTCTCTGTGCACTCCCTGAGCTGTCACTGTGCCTCTCTCTCTGTGCACTCCCTGAACTGTCACTGTGCCTCTCTCTCTCTGTGCACTCCCTGAACTGTCACTGTGCCTCTCTCTCTGTGCACTCCCTGAGCTGTCACTGTGTCTCTCTCTCTCTCTGCACTTCCTGAGCTGTCACTGTGCCTCTCTCTGTGCACTCCCTGAACTGTCACTGTGCCTCTCTCTGTGCACTCCCTGGCTGTCACTGTGCTTCTCTCTCTGTGCACTCCCTGAGTGGTCACTGTGCCTCTCTCTGTGCACTCCCCGAGCTGTCACTGTGCCTCTCTCTCTGTGCACTCCCTGAACTGTCACTGTGCCTCTCTCTGTGCACTCCCTGGCTGTCACTGTGCTTCTCTCTCTCTGTGCACTCCCTGAGCTGTCACTGTGCTTCTCTCTCTGTGCACTCCCCGAGCTGTCACTGTGCCTCTCTCTGTGCACTCCCTGAACTGTCACTGTGCCTCTCTCTGTGCACTCCCTGGCTGTCACTGTGCTTCTCTCTCTCTGTGCACTCCCTGAGCTGTCACTGTGCTTCTCTCTCTGTGCACTCCCTGAACTGTCACTGTGCCTCTCTCTGTGCACTCCCTGGCTGTCACTGTGCTTCTCTCTCTCTGTGCACTCCCTGAGCTGTCACTGTGCCTCTCTCTCTGTGCACTCCCTGAACTGTCACTGTGCTTCTCTCTTTGTGCGCTCCCTGAGCTGTCACTGTGCTTCTCTCTCTGTGCACTCCCTGAGCTGTCACTGTACCTCTCTCTCTCTGTGCACTCCCTGAGCTGTCACTGTGCTTCTCTCTCTGTGCACTCCCTGAGCTGTCACTGTGCTTCTCTCTCTGTGCACTCCCTGAGCTGTCACTGTGCCTCTCTCTCTGTGCACTCCCTGAGCTGTCACTGTGCTTCTCTCTCTGTGCACTCCCTGAGCTGTCACTGTGCCTCTCTCTCTCTGTGCACTCCCTGAGCTGTCACTGTGCTTCTTTCTCTGTGCACTCACCGAGCTGTCACTGTGCTTCTCTCTCTGTGCACTCCCTGAGCTGTCACTGTGCCTCTCTCTCTGTGCACTCCCCGAGCTGTCACTGTGCCTCTCTCTCTGTGCACTCCCTGAGCTGTCACTGTGCCTCTCTCTGTGCACTCCCTGAACTGTCACTGTGCTTCTCTCTCTGTGCACTCCCCAAGCTGTCACTGTGCCTCTCTCTCTGTGCACTCCCTGAGCTGTCACTGTGCCTCTCTCTGTGCACTCCCTGAACTGTCACTGTGCTTCTCTCTCTGTGCACTCCCTGAACTGTCACTGTGCCTCTCTCTCTGTGCACTCCCTGAACTGTCACTGTGCTTCTCTCTCTGTGCACTCCCTGAACTGTCACCGTGCTTCTCTCTCTGTGCACTCCCTGAGCTGTCACTGTGCTTCTCTCTCTGTGCACTCCCTGAACTGTCACTGTGCTTCTCTCTCTGTGCACTCCCTGAGCTGTCACTGTGCTTCTCTCTGTGCACTCCCTGAGCTGTCACTGTGCCTCTCTCTGTGCACTCCCTGAGCTGTCACTGTGCCTCTCTCTGTGAACTCCCTGAGCTGTCACTGTGCTTCTCTCTCTGTGCACTCCTTGAGCTGTCACTGTGATTCTCTCTCTGTGCACTCCCTGAACTGTCACTGTGCTTCTCTCTTTGTGCGCTCCCTGAGCTGTCACTGTGCTTCTCTCTCTGTGCACTCCCTGAGCTGTCACTGTGCCTCTCTCTCTCTGTGCACTCCCTGAGCTGTCACTGTGCTTCTCTCTCTGTGCACTCCCTGAGCTGTCACTGTGCTTCTCTCTCTGTGCACTCCCTGAGCTGTCACTGTGCTTCTCTCTCTGTGCACTCCCTGAACTGTCACTGTGCTTCTCTCTCTGTGCACTCCCTGAGCTGTCACTGTGCTTCTCTCTCTGTGCACTCCTTGAGTTGTCACTGTGCTTCTCTCTCTGTGCACTCCCTGAGCTGTCACTGTGCTTCTCTCTGTGCACTCCCTGAGTTGTCACTGTGCTTCTCTCTCTGTGCACTCCCTGAGCTGTCACTGTGCTTCTCTCTGTGCACTCCCTGAGTTGTCACTGTGCTTCTCTCTCTGTGCACTCCCTGAGCTGTCACTGTGCCTCTCTCTCTCTGTGCACTCCCTGAGCTGTCACTGTGCTTCTCTCTCTGTGCACTTACCGAGCTGTCACTGTGCTTCTCTCTCTGTGCACTCCTTGAGTTGTCACTGTGCTTCTCTCTCTGTGCACTCCCTGAGCTGTCACTGTGCTTCTCTCTGTGCACTCCCTGAGTTGTCACTGTGCTTCTCTCTCTGTGCACTCCCTGAGCTGTCACTGTGCTTCTCTCTGTGCACTCCCTGAGCTGTCACTGTGCTTCTCTCTCTGTGCACTCCCTGAGCTGTCACTGTGCCTCTCTCTCTCTGTGCACTCCCTGAGCTGTCACTGTGCTTCTCTCTCTGTGCACTCCCTGAGCTGTCACTGTGCCTCTCTCTCTCTGTGCACTCCCTGAGCTGTCACTGTGCTTCTCTCTCTGTGCACTCACCGAGCTGTCACTGTGCTTCTCTCTCTGTGCACTCCCTGAGCTGTCACTGTGCTTCTCTCTGTGCACTCCCTGAGTTGTCACTGTGCATTACATTATATATAGACCTCAGTGGCCTCTGGTGTTTTGTTTTTTGTTTTTAAGTGATTTTTGTTTTTTTACTTAATACTTTGTCTGCTTTGTCATCTACTAGTAATCATCATCACAAAGGTGATACAGCCTAGATCACTCTGTCTTCTGTAGGTACCACCAGCATTCTCCCATCCGTGTACAGACCAGTCATGCCCACTGCAAGTCTAATTTCAGCTGGTGTGCAGAATGTTAACATAACACCAGACGATGGGCGGAGCTGTCTCCGTACTTATTATATGCTTTTGTCTTTTTTTTTTCCTTCCTGCAGAATGGATCAGTATAGACAAAGATGAAACCGGAGCTGTAAAAGGGAAACCGCCAACTGTGCTGCGAACCAACCAGGGGTACAGCAAGTAATTGTCTAACGCTTTGTGTGATTGGTGATCATTTACCCCCCATATCACTTCCAGGCCTTGTCAGTGCTTAATGCATACTAAATATACTACAAGAAAAAAATGTCATTGTCAGTTGGGAATCTGTGTATCCATATGGAGTGTATATACTCCACCCCTTTCCTCAGCCTGCTGTCCCCCTATGGACCAATTTTTTACTTTCTTACTATTTTTTTTTTTTTTTTTTACTTTCTTACTATTTTTTACTTACTTACTACCCTGTTTCCCCGAAAATAAGACCTAGCGTGATTGTCGGTGATGGCTGCAATATAAGCCCTACCCCCCAAATAAGCTGTAGTTAAAGTCCTTGTAGGTCTTACTTTCAGGGTAGGGCTTATTTTCGGGGAAACAGGGTAGGGCTTATTTTCGGGGAAACAGGGTAGGGCTTATTTGGGCGGGTAGGGTTTATATTGCAGCCATCACCGACAGTCACGCTAGGTCTTATTTTCGGGGGAAACAGGGTATGTACCTTTACATTCCACAACAACTTTGTCATTGATAGAGGTAGTAAAATTAACACATCTATCTTTTTTCTCTTTTTTTAAATTAGTTTAAAAAAAATTACCGTAAATAACAGTATAAACTTATTCTATAAAAAATATTTTTTCAAATGTTGTACTTTTTTTTGTGAAATTTAAAAATTAACAAACAAAATGAATAAAGGTTTTTAATATCTTTTTTTTTCCAATTTTGTGCTTTTTTTTGTGAAATTCAAGAATTAGCAAACAAAATGAATTCAAATGAAAACCATTTTTTTTTATATTATTAATAATAGATTATTAGAATATTAGGACATTTTTATGTGATATGTTTTTTTTTATTTTATTTTTTGGTAGATCTGTAAGTCGGAAGCCCCCCGCCACGGAAACTCCAGGCCCCACCCTCGGAAAGCAATCTGAAGAAACGGAAAAAATTGCGGGCCTCTCTACGGGCCGCCCACCGGTTGCACTGCCGACCTCCATTAGGGAAGATCCGGCACTGGCGCGGTAGGTGACCAACACAATGAGAGGGGAACGGGAAAGTTGAGTGCATTAGAGTGCAAGCTCCTCTGGTACAGAGACTGATGTGACTGGCTCAGTGTTCTCTGTACAGCACTGCGGTATATGTCATAGCTATATAAATGTATAAAGAAATTTAAAGACTAGAAAAAAAAAACATCTGCAGATCTGCTTTTGAACTCCAGGTGGTGCCACAAAGCAGTGGACTTTCTATCAGGCAGTTTAAAGGTGGACTTTCTAAAAAAGGTATTTTTGTTCTTTTTTTTTTTGCGTGTTTTTTTTTTTTTTTTATCTTAATGCAAAACATTTAAAAACAAAACTTAAAAATGTATTTTTAAAAAAAAAATAATAATGGTAACAAAAAAAGAATTGAGGAGGGTAGCAGGAAAATACTAATCAAGAGGAGAAGGGGAAGAAGGAAATAATTGGTGCTTATTAAGGTAAACTAATCGGTTCTAATTAACTCAGTTTTAATTTTTCATTGATTTTTTTAAATTTATTTTTTCTGTTTTAAAACAGTTTAACTTTTATAACTGTACATACAGTAAACAGTAAAACATGAAGATTATATATTTTTTTTAAAAAAGGAACAAACAAAACAAATAATAAAAAAAAGTATAAAATATTAATGGTCATGAATAATTAAGAGGAGAAATATTACAAATCTTTAAGAGGAGAAGGGGAAGAAGCAGTTAATTAAGGCTCATTAAAGTGGTGTTTCACCAAAAAAAAAAAAAATTAGATGTCAGCAGCTGCAAATACTGCAGCTGCTGACTTTTAAAATAAGGACACTTACCTGTCCCGGGGTCCAGCGATGTTGGCACCCGAGACCGAGCCGTCCCTCGATCCTCGGGTGCTGCCGCCGCCATTCACACTGAGGGAATCAGGAAGCGAAGCGTTGCCGCTTCACTGCCCGGTTCCCTACTGCGCATGCGCGAGTCGCGCTGCGCGTCTTCACTGGTCCCCGTTGTGTTGTGGGAACTGTGTATTTCCCACAACACAACGGGGGTGGGCGGGGAGTCTGCGGCTAGCTGCGGCTAGCTGTACCCGGAAGTGGGTGCAGATACCTGTATTATACAGGTATCTGCACCCCCCTCCCCCCTGAAAGGTGCCAATTGTGACACCGGAGGGGGGGAGGAATCCGATGAGCGGAAGTTCCACTTTAGGGTGGAACTCCGCTTTAAGGTAAATTAATCCGCTCTAATTTTTTTATTAACTGATTTTTTTTTTTTTTTTAATTTCTATTTGTAAAATAGTAAAATTTTTACCGTTTTAGAAACAGTAAAAAGTAAAATTATAAGGACTATACAGAAAAAATACAATTTATTTGCACATACAAATAATAATTCTTATTCTGTTCTTGGATATGTGAATATATCTGTTTACATTTGTTTTTCACTTGAAACCCGTGTTATAATCATGGCGGTCATGTGACTTTTCCCCACCTCTCTGTCTCCGCAGGTGCAAGATGGAGGTCCAGGCGGAGGGTGACGGACACGGTCATAAAAACAGCTTCAATAACCCAGCCTATTACGTTCTGGAAGGGGTGCCGCATCAGATGATGCCCCCTGATGGGCAGCTGTCCACCACCGCATCATCTAAGAATAGGGTGCAAATCACAGTGCCTGCACAGCACTCCGAAAAACGCAGGCAGTACCCACCATCTTCTCGAGGGGAGGACACATCTTCTGATGAAGAGGTTGGCACTCTGAATCTACCGCCGCCGGACTTTCCTCCTCCCCCTCTTCCCAAGTCAGCCGAGTTCGAAATGCTAGACAACCCCTTTTATGTGACCTCAAGTGAGTTGCACGGCCGGCCGGCAGAAGACGGGGATTCCCGGACGGGACCTGGAAAGACCCGCGTGGGCGTCACCTTCAGCGAACCCCCAGAGACGAAATATCAGCTGAAGGCACAATCGCGGCCTCCTATACCAACCCCGCAGCCTTCCTACATGGCTGAGGCTCATGGGACAATGCAGGATGACCGCTCCTGCTCTGTCTTGCAGATGGCTCGCACGCTGAGTGAGGTGGACTATACAGGAGGCAAGGAGCCCCAGGGACGCCCCCCTCATCTAACGGGGGGTAAAAGTAAGATGGAACTGCCGAGCCGCTGTATGGACTTCAGTCGGCCTCTTGTCTTTCCTCCTCACTGCATTCGAGAAAGCATACAGGAGGATGAAGAGGTAGGTGGGTGTGTACTGACCTGAGCCCCCTTCTAATGGGGATCACCTGATCCATATACAGGATGTAGGTCATGGCATGGTCTAACATAAGCATTCTTAAAATTTGAAACATACAACAAACAAAGTTTGAAAAAACTCCTAAGACCATCAGGGTCAGCCTACAGTATATGGCCAAACGTCTGTGAACACCTGACTACCAAACTTATGTGAGCTTGTTGGACACCTTATTCCAAACCAATGGACATTAATATGGAGTTTTCCTTCCAGTTGGCCATTAATATGGAACTTTCCCTTAACATGGCCATTAATATGGAGTTTTCCCTCACCATGGCCATTAATATGGAGTTTTCCCTCACCATGGCCATTAATATGGAGTTGTCCCTCACCATGGCCATTAATATGGAGTTTTTCCTTACCATGACCATAAATTTTTTGAGCTGCCCTCACTTGGGCCATTATTCTGGAGTTTTCCCTAATCTTGTCCATTAATGTGGAGTTTTTCCTCACCATGGCCATTAATATGGAGTAGCCCCTTTTGTGGTTATAACAGCCTCCACTCCTCTGGGAAGGCATCCCACAAGATTTTGGAGGGTGTCTCTGGGATTGAGTGCCATTTGTGAGGTGAGGTACTGAATTGGGATAAATAAACCTGTGAAGGGATGGAAAGTCACCAGCACTCTGATAAAATTCTTGCGCATCTATTGGTGGAATGTCACATTAGTCAAAGCCGATGTTTATGGTCCTTTCCTCAAGATAACATAGTAATAATAAACCTACTCATGAGACATACCTTTTATACTATACAGTAACCCTTGTATAACCTAGTGTATGCCCTCCCATGACATCACAGTGATGTAATAATACCACCAATTATATCATCACCTAATACCAAACAAAACCGCCAAACATGTCTTGAAATGCTCCACGAGAATAAGGATGTATGATGATGTGATCCATACCCATGGATTGGTGGTATTGAGGGTGTCATAACATTGCAAGGGTTTTGGAGAGTTATGACTTTATTGGCGGGATTATTATGTCATTGTGATGTCATGTGATGGTGTGCACAGGATTCCTATGGATTGCTGTACAGTATATGGGCTTGTCCAGTGAGTATGTCACTACGTCACCTTGAGGAAGGAACCGGAAACCCTGTGTTCTATTAGATGAAGGATCAATCTGTGCTGACAACCCATAACTCCTGATCTTACCTTGTTACACTTCCCACTAGTCTTGGGGTGTTGCCACTCCTCCAGGTACTGTGATGTCACTCCGATCTATTTATTTCTGGAGAGCAGTGATGCCACTCCTGTGTATTTTATTTTATATCTGGAGAGCAGTGATGCCACTCCTGTGTATTTTATTTTATTTCTGGAGAGCAGTGATGCCACTCCTGTGTATTTTATTTTATTTCTGGAGAGCAGTGATGCCACTCCTGTGTATTTTATTTTATTTCTGGAGAGCAGTGATGCCACTCCTGTGTCACATCACATATATTCTGTATAAAGTGTGTACGTTGAGTGTAGCGCTGTCCTGTTTGTACAATACCGGTAAGATTGGTGTGTCTGACGCTCTGCCCCTCCCCCCACACAGGCTCTCTATCACGGTGGGCGGAATTCCTCCAGCTTGCAGGGCTCCAGCGTTGGCGAATGGCTGAGAGGGATCGGCATGGAGCGATATGAAGAGGGGCTCATACACAACGGGTGGGATGACTTAGAATTTCTCAGGTAAAATTGGATGTTCTGGAAACTATGGTCATGCCTTATTCGGGAGCATTTACATATTTACATAATGAGAACATATATATATATATATATATATATATATATATATATATATATATATATATATATGCACTCACTGGCCACTTTATGCCGACGACTTGCTGAAGTTCAAACCGAGCATCAGAATAGGGAAGAAAGGGGATTTCGTTGACTTTGAACGTGGCATGGTTGTTGGTGCCATACGGGCCGATCTGAGTATTTCTGGGATTTTCACACACAACCATCTCTCGGGGTTTACAGAGAATGGTGGGAAAAAGAGAAAATATCCAGTGAGCGGCAGTTGTGTGGAGGAAAATGCCTTGTTAAAGTCAGAGGTCTCTGAGGAATGTTTCCAACACCTTGTTGGATCTTTGCCACGAAGAATGAAGGCAAAAGGGGGTCCAACCCGCTACTAGAAAAGTGTACCTAATAAAGTGGCCAGTGAGTGTGTATGTGATAAACCCTGCCTTCTCAGTATCAGCCAGTAGGTGGCAATACAGGGCTCCTTTTCATATGTTTTGCTGGAAGTAGTGGAAGTGTTTACAGAGCTCAATAGTGAAAGATAAAATTTGCACACTCAAGTGAATGTGTCAGAACTCTGACTCCTCCTTCCCTCCGCCTCCAAAACAGTAACTCCTCCCCCTTTAACTCCCTCTTGATGTGTGACTCCTTCCTCTCCAGAAAAGCTCTCCTCTTTCTCTTATCCTCCAGAGGTATGAGTCCTCCCTTTCTTTCCTCCTCCTCCAGAGCAGTAACTCCACCCCCTTCTTCCATCCCCCTGCAGAACAATGACTCCTTCCCCCTCCAGAGAAGTGACTCCTCCCTCTCCCTGCTCCTCCCCTCTGCTCAGTTCTAGCAGATGCATCTAATGTTTCAATTAGAGGAAGACAGTCTGAAAGCAATCTTCTATCAAAAACCTACAATGAACTGAGCACAGCGTCATATTACTGATATTACATGTTCAGCAAGGATTTTAGATGCAAAATATATTTATATATCCCTCATCCATTCTGTATATATTGTATCCCTCATCCAGTCTGTATACATTGTATCCTTCATCCAGTCTGTATACATTGTAACCTTCATCCAGTCTGTATACATTGTATCCTTCATCCAGTCTGTATACATTGTATCCTTCATCCAGTCTGTATACATTATATCTCTCATCCAGTCGATATACATTGTATCCCTCATCCAGTCTGTATACATTGTATCCTTCATCCAGTCTGTATACATTGTATCCTTCATCCAGTCTGTATACATTATATCTCTCATCCAGTCTATATACATTGTATCCCTCATCCAGCCTGTATACATTGTATCCTTCATCCAGTCTGTATACATTGTATCCTTCATCCGGTCTGTATACATTGTATCCCTCATCCAGTCTGTATACATTGTATCCCTCATCCAGTCTGTATACATTGTATCCCTCATCCAGTCTGTATACATTGTATCCCTCATCCAGTCTGTATACATTGTATCCCTCATCCAGTCTGTATACATTGTATCCTTCATCCAGTCTGTATACATTGTATCCCTCATCCAGTCTGTATACATTGTATCCCTCATCCAGTCTGTATACATTGTATCCTTCATCCAGTCTGTATACATTGTATCCCTCATCCAGTCTGTATACATTGTATCCCTCATCCAGTCTGTATACATTGTATCCTTCATCCAGTCTGTATACATTGTATCCTTCATCCAGTCTGTATACATTGTATCCTTCATCCAGTCTGTATACATTGTATCCCTCATCCAGTCTGTATACATTGTATCCCTCATCCAGTCTGTATACATTGTATCCCTCATCCAGTCTGTATACATTGTATCCCTCATCCAGTCTGTATACATTGTACCCTTCATCCAGTCTGTATACATTGTATCCTTCATCCAGTCTGTATACATTGTATCCTTCATCCAGTCTGTATACATTGTATCCCTCATCCAGTCTGTATACATTGTATCCCTCATCCAGTCTGTATACATTGTATCCTTCATCCAGTCTGTATACATTGTATCCTTCATCCAGTCTGTATACATTGTATCCTTCATCCAGTCTGTATACATTGTATCCCTCATCCAGTCTGTATACATTGTATCCCTCATCCAGTCTGTATACATTGTATCCCTCATCCAGTCTGTATACATTGTATCCCTCATCCAGTCTGTATACATTGTACCCTTCATCCAGTCTGTATACATTGTATCCTTCATCCAGTCTGTATACATTGTATCCTTCATCCAGTCTGTATACATTGTATCCCTCATCCAGTCTGTATACATTGTATCCCTCATCCAGTCTGTATACATTGTATCCCTCATCCAGTCTGTATACATTGTATCCCTCATCCAGTCTGTATACATTGTACCCTTCATCCAGTCTGTATACATTGTATCCTTCATCCAGTCTGTATACATTGTATCCTTCATCCAGTCTGTATACATTGTATCCCTCATCCAGTCTGTATACATTGTATCCCTCATCCAGTCTGTATACATTGTATCCCTCATCCAGTCTGTATACATTGTACCCTTCATCCAGTCTGTATACATTGTATCCTTCATCCAGTCTGTATACATTGTATCCTTCATCCAGTCTGTATACATTGTATCCCTCATCCAGTCTGTATACATTGTATCCCTCATCCAGTCTGTATACATTGTATCCCTCATCCAGTCTGTATACATTGTACCCTTCATCCAGTCTGTATACATTGTATCCTTCATCCAGTCTGTATACATTGTATCCTTCATCCAGTCTGTATACATTGTATCCCTCATCCAGTCTGTATACATTGTATCCCTCATCCAGTCTGTATACATTGTATCCTTCATCCAGTCTGTATACATTGTATCCTTCATCCAGTCTGTATACATTGTATCCTTCATCCAGTCTGTATACATTGTATCCCTCATCCAGTCTGTATACATTGTATCCCTCATCCAGTCTGTATACATTGTATCCCTCATCCAGTCTGTATACATTGTATCCCTCATCCAGTCTGTATACATTGTACCCTTCATCCAGTCTGTATACATTGTATCCTTCATCCAGTCTGTATACATTGTATCCTTCATCCAGTCTGTATACATTGTATCCCTCATCCAGTCTGTATACATTGTATCCCTCATCCAGTCTGTATACATTGTATCCCTCATCCAGTCTGTATACATTGTATCCCTCATCCAGTCTGTATACATTGTACCCTTCATCCAGTCTGTATACATTGTATCCTTCATCCAGTCTGTATACATTGTATCCTTCATCCAGTCTGTATACATTATATCCCTCATCCAGTCTGTATACATTGTATCCTTCATCCAGTCTGTATACATTGTATCCTTCATCCAGTCTGTATACATTGTATCCTTCATCCAGTCTATATATACATTGTATCCTTCATCCAGTCTATATATACATTGTATCCTTCATCCAGTCTGTATACATTGTATCCTTCATCCAGTCTATATACATTGTATCCTTCATCCAGTCTGTATACATTATATCCCTCATCCAGTCTGTATACATTGTATCCCTCATCCAGTCTGTATACATTGTATCCCTCATCCAGTCTGTATACATTGTATCCCTCATCCAGTCTGTATACATTGTATCCTTCATCCAGTCTGTATACATTATATCCCTCATCCAGTCTGTATACATTGTATCCCTCATCCAGTCTGTATACATTGTATCCCTCATCCAGTCTGTATACATTGTATCCCTCATCCAGTCTGTATACATTGTATCCTTCATCCAGTCTGTATACATTGTATCCTTAATCCAGCCTGTATACATTGTATCCCTCATCCAGTCTGTATACATTGTATCCCTCATCCAGCCTGTATACATTGTATCCCTCATCCAGTCTGTATACATTGTATCCCTCATCCAGTCTGTATACATTGTATCCCTCATCCAGTCTGTATACATTGTATCCCTCATCCAGTCTGTATACATTGTATCCCTCATCCAGTCTGTATACATTGTATCCTTCATCCAGTCTGTATACATTGTATCCTTAATCCAGTCTGTATACATTGTATCCTTCATCCAGCCTGTATACATTGTATCCCTCATCCAGTCTGTATACATTGTATCCCTCATCCAGTCTGTATACATTGTATCCTTCATCCAGTCTATATATACATTGTATCCCATGTTTAAGCCCTGATGAAGGGGGCAAGTTTTGGCTCCCGAAATGTGTTGGCTCTTTTATGAAGTCTTCTAATTGATTCTACACTGTTATTAATTTATTATTTAAATATTGCATGTAATAGAAATGGAAAGATGGTGGGAGGGGGGGCAGAGAAACTAAAATATACAGTGAGGGGGGGGGGGGGGAAAGGCATTTGACCCCCTGCTGATTTTGTATGTTTGCCCCACTGACAAAGAAATGATCAGTCTATAATTTTAATGGTCGGTTTATTTTACCAGTGAGAAACAGAATAACAACAAAAATATCCAGAAAAATGCTTTTAAAAAAAGTTATGAATTGATTTGCATTTTAATGAGTGAAATAAGTATTTGATCTCCTATTGATCAGCAACATTTCTGGCTCCCAGGTGTCTTCTATACAGGTAATGAGCTGAGATGAGCACTTTCTTAAAGGGAGTGCTCCTAATCTCAGCTTGTTACTTGTATAAAAGACACCTGTCCACAGAAGCAATCAATCAGATTCCAACCTCTCCACCATGGCCAAGACCAAAGAGCTGTCCAAGGATGTCAAGGACACGATTGTAGACCTACACAAGGCTGGAATGGGCTACAAGACCATCGCCAAGCAGCTTGGTGAGAGGGTGACAACAGTTGATGCGATTATTCCCAAATGGAAGAAACACAAAATAACAGTCAATCTCCCTCGGTCTGGGGCTCCATGGAAGATCTCACCTCGTGGAGGTTCAATGATCATGAGAACGGTGAGGAATCAGCCCAGAACTACACGGGAGAATCTTGTCAATGATCTCAAGGAAGCTGGGACCATAGTCCCATTGTTAACACACTACGCCGTGAAGGACTGAAATCCTGCAGGGCCCGCAAGGTCCTCCTGCCCAAGAAAGCACATGTACAGGTCCGTCTGAAGATTACTAATGAACATCTGAATGATTCAGAGGAGAACTGGGGGAAAGTGTTGTGGTCAGAGGAGACCAAAATCAAGCTCTTTGGCATCAACTCAACTTGCCGTGTTTGGAGGAGGAGGAATGCTGCCTATGACCCCAAGAACACCATCCCCCACCGTCATACATGGAGGTCCTATGACCCCAAGAACACCATCCCCCACCGTCATACATGGAGGTCCTATGACCCCAAGAACACCATCCCCACCGTCATACATGGAGGTCCTATGACCCCAAGAACACCATCCCCCACCGTCATACATGGAGGTCCTATGACCCCAAGAACACCATCCCCCACCGTCATACATGGAGGTCCTATGACCCCAAGAACACCATCCCCCACCGTCATACATGGGGGTCCTATGACCCCAAGAACACCATCCCCCACCGTCATACATGGAGGTCCTATGACCCCAAGAACACCATCCCCCACCGTCATACATGGAGGTCCTATGACCCCAAGAACACCATCCCCCACCGTCATACATGGAGGTCCTATGACCCCAAGAACACCATCCCCCACCGTCATACATGGAGGTCCTATGACCCCAAGAACACCATCCCCCACCGTCATACATGGAGGTCCTATGACCCCAAGAACACCATCCCCCACCGTCATACATGGAGGTCCTATGACCCCAAGAACACCATCCCCCACCGTCATACATGGAGGTCCTATGACCCCAAGAACACCATCCCCACCGTCATACATGGAGGTCCTATGACCCCAAGAACACCATCCCCCACCGTCATACATGGAGGTCCTATGACCCCAAGAACACCATCCCCCACCGTCATACATGGAGGTCCTATGACCCCAAGAACACCATCCCCCACCGTCATACATGGGGGTCCTATGACCCCAAGAACACCATCCCCCACCGTCATACATGGAGGTCCTATGACCCCAAGAACACCATCCCCCACCGTCATACATGGAGGTCCTATGACCCCAAGAACACCATCCCCCACCGTCATACATGGAGGTCCTATGACCCCAAGAACACCATCCCCCACCGTCATACATGGAGGTGGAAACATTATGCTTTGGGGGTGTTTTTCTGCTAAGGGGACAGGACAACTTCACCGCATCAAAGGGACAATGGACGTGGCCCATATACCGTCAAAATCTTCCCTCAGCCAGGGCATTGAAAAAAGGTCGTGGATGGGTCTTCCAGCATGACGATGACCCAAATCACACGGCCAAGGCAACAAAGGAGCGGCTCAAGAAGAAGCACATTAAGGTCCCGGGGGGGACTAGCCAGTCTCCAGACCTCAATCCCATAGAAAATATGTGGAGGAAGCTGAAGGTTCGAGTTCCCAAACGTCAGCCTGGAAGCCTTAATGACTTGAAGAGGATCTGCAAAAGAGGACAAAATCCCTCCTGAGATGTGTGCAAACCTGGAAGCCAACTACAAGAAACGTCTGACCTCTGCGATTGCCAACAAGGGTTTCTCCACCAACCATTAAGTCATGTTTTGAAGGGATAAAACACTCATTTCACTCATTAAAATGCAAATCAATTTATAACTTTTTTGAAATGCATTTTTCTGGATGTTTTTGTTGTTATTCCGTCTCTCACTGTTAGAATAAACCGACTATTAATTGATCATTTCTTTGTCGGTGGGCAAACGTACAAAATCAGCAGGGGGTCACATACTTTTTCCCCTCACTGTAAGCCCAATAATCTCCAGCTCTGACAGTGATCCAGACGAGGTCCAGGGTGACCCCCCCCCCATTGACATGTTCTTGTTGTTTGCAGTGACATAGTGGAAGAGGACCTGGAAGAGGCCGGAGTCCTGGATTCCAACCACAAGAAGACCATTCTGGACAATCTTCAGCTCAGGAAGTGACCTTCACCTTTTACATCCTTCTACATGTGGCCTTATCATCGCGACCGTAGCCTTCGCCACGCGCGGTTTTTGTTTTTTTTAACGCCACCGCACCTTATCGGGCTCTGGCAGCCCCCCCCCCCCCCCTCCCGGGTCCTGGCGGGGATTAAAAGCCTTACGCAGGATATTCCTGCCAGCGTCCGTTCCTTTGTTGCTGGACAACAGCACCGGCCCCCGGACCCTTCCATCGCTGTCCTTCCATACATTTCCGTCTCCAGGCAAAAAAAGACATTTTTCAATGCAGAGATTTTTTTTTTTTTTTTTTAATCGATTTTAAATGAAAGTTAATTGTTTTCTGTGTATTTAAAATATTTTCTCAGCGCGACGTTAGACCAAAATTGGGTCTTCCTGCTACCATCTTGTGTTTGGCGTTTTGAAGAGAGGACCTATAGCTGTTGTCGCCTCAAGGGGGCAGCAGCTCCTTGGAAATCTGGGAAAAATGTGGAGCCCCCCCCCCCTTGTCTAAACAGAGGTGCGCGGTCTTGACCTTTTTAAAAGTTTGCGTCAATGGATAAAGTCTTCCTCGCCTGACCAAGAGCTGAGAAACGACCATAGAGGGCGGAGTCAGCGGTCGTTTTATAAAAGGGAACCCCGCCTTATCTGCTGGGACTCTGGAGTTCTGTGACTTTAACTTTCAGATTTTTTTTATTCCTTTCAGAGCCGTCTCCCCCCCCAATGGTGTCATGACGTTGGTCCATGTTCGTCCAAGGGGGACTTAGTTCAGCTTTTGTCATTGCAGGCACTACAGCATATGTACCCCACCTATAGGCACTTATGGCTGTACATCTTAATGTGTGTCAGTGCCGGCGGCTGCCTGGGATTGTGTGCGGAAGCAACACTTTTGTATACATGAAGGTGAACCTGACAGAAGGATACATGGGGGGGGGGGGGGGGGTCTGTTTATAAAAAATAAATAAATTGCAAGCCGTCATCGTGAATTATCACTTTAACGTGTCTCTATGTTTATTTTCTATGGTTGTTGGCTCCACCTACTGGCCATAATGTGGCATTGTTTCTGATTGGAGTATTTCAGGAAAATACCACATTATGACCACTAGATGGAGATGGCAATCTTAGGAAATACATATCTAATATGTTTATTTTCTGTGGTCTTGAGTAGGGTTGCACTGATACCGTTTTTTTTTTTTATCAGCAAGTACCGATACTTTCGGACAAGTACTCGCCGATACTTTGCAGTGCGATTTGCGTTAATATAAAAAAAATTGGTGCAAATAATCGCATGTGTTTTGAACAGGAATATGCAGAAAGGGAAAAGCGCCATCTAGTGGGCAGTTTGCACTGTTAGCACTCACAGTACATATCTGGCCACATGCAAAATCATCTACGTAGGTGTCCCGGTCCCGCCGATGATAGCAAATCACGGCCGCTGGAGGTGCTCACAGGGCTGGAGGAGATGTAGAGTCGGTCCGCCCACCCCCCCCAGCTAACATCACTTCCTCCCTATACCCCCGAGGTCCCGGAATTTTTCCTCCAGCGTCTGTGATTTGCTATCATCGGCGAACCGGGACACCTATGTAGATTATTTTGCATGTGGCCAGATATGTACTGTGAGTTATAAAAAAAAATGAAATGCCCACTAGATGGCGCTTTTCCCTTTCTATACATATATACACACCCACACACACACGAGCAGTGTTGGAAATCGCGTGCAATTTTTTGCAGTGCGATTTGCGCCCATTCATTTTGTATTGACGCAAAGTATCAGTACTCGGTATCGGCAAGTACTTGACCTAAAAGTATCGGTGCTCATCCTATACCTACATCACTTTCCCCCTATACCCACAGGGTCCCCGGGACTTCTCCTCCAGCCCTGTGAGCACCTCCAGCAGCCCTGATTTGCTATCATCGGCGGGATCGGGACACCTATGTAGATTATTTTGCATGTGGCCAGATATGTACTGTGAGTTCTAACATTTTTTAAACTGCCCACTAGATGGCGCTTTTCCCATTCTATAAACACACACAGGAGCCGTGGGGAAAATCGCATGCAATTCCGATAGGAATCGCACTGCATTCCTGTTCAAATCCCATGCGATTCGTTGCAGTGCGATTTGCGGCCATTCATTTTGTGTTGACACAGATTGCACCGCAAAGTATTGATTTCGATGTTGGGAGCATTTGGGTGAGGGCTGATACTCGCACAAATGCTTAGTATGGGCATCTGTGCATCCCTACTCTTGAGCTCCATCTAGTGGCCATAATGTGGTATTTTTTCTGATTGCAGTAGGTCAGGAGAATAAACAGGAGAATGGCCACTAGATGGAGCTGACGATCTTAGGAAATTTTTATATTACAGGGATTGTGATGGTTGTGCGAATGCCAAGACATTTGTACAGCAGATTTTTTTTTATGCATAGACCCCAAAGTCTACTTCCACTGCCTTTTCTTATGAAGTGCTGCACACACCGATGGCATGTTGCTGTTTATGTTTGTGGAACCCCTTGCAGTTACCGGCCTGTTCTTTGCTGGTCTGAAATCCTTGGTATCTCCGGGATGCTCTGCGATCTGTCTGCTCAGTGATGCCCGCGGTGCTCGGCGCTGGTTTTCAGGCGCTCCGTAAAAGGGAAGTTGAGGTTTGACGCTCATCCTTCATTTATAAGAGATGGACTCTTTCTTCTGATGCTGTAATCTGCCGGCTGTATTCTCACTAACCTGGTTATGAGTTGTGTGCTTGTTTTGTCAATAAAATGTTACCATGAAATATTTGTGTTTGTGCCTTTTGTGTCATGTTGCCAATATCAAATTACATGCGACCTTGGGCAGTGGCTCCCAAGCAGCGGGCCGCGGCCTGGACTGTGGCTCAGCCCAGCACCAGATCACAGGCTTCCTACTCCTCCTTGCTGTAAGCTCCAGCCAGGATAGTGGCAGTCCAGTAGGCACTTCCTGACCTACATGTGCCTACCCTGTCCTACACGCCTCTACCCTGACCTACACGTCTCTACCCTGACTAACACGCCTCTACCATGACCAACACGCCTCTACCCTGACCAACACGCCTCTACCATGACCTATACGCCTCTACCCTGACCAACACGCCTCTACCATGACCTATACGCCTCTACCCTGACCAACACATCTCTACCCTGTCCTACACACCTCTCCCCTGTCCTACATGCCTCTACCCTCGCCTACACGCCTCTACCCTCACCTACACGCCTCTACGTTGACCTACACGCCACTATCTCCCCTGTCCTACGCGCACCTACCCTGTCCTACGCGCACCTACCCCGTCCTACACACACCTGCCCTAGCCTACATGCACCTACCATGACCTACACACACCTACCCCGGCCTGCCTGCACCTACCTTGGCCTGCATGCATCTACCATGACCTACACACCCCTACCCTGTCCTACGCGCACCTACCCTGGCCTGTGCGCACCTACCCCGACTTATGCACCTCTCCCCTGACCTACATGCCTCTACCCTGTCCTACACGCTTCTCCCCTGACCTACACGCCTCTACCCTGAGCTACACGCCTCTACCCTGAGCTACACGCCTCTACCCTGACCTACATGCCTCTACCCTGACCTACACACCTCTACCCTGACCTACATGTCTCTACCCTGACCTACACGCCTCTACCCTGACCTACACACCTCTACCCTGACCTACATGTCTCTACCCTGACCTACACGCCTCTACCCTGAGCTACACGCCCCTACCGTGAGATACACATCTCTACCCTGACCAACACATCTCTACCCTGACCTACACGTCTCTACCCTGACCTACACGCCTCTCCCCTGTCCTACACACCTCTACCCTGACATACATGCCTCTCCCCTGTCCTACACACCTCTACCCTGAGCTACACGCCTCTCTCCTGACCTACACGCCACTACGCTGACCTACACGCACCTCTTACCTGACCTACACGCCTCTTCCCCTGACCTACATGCTTCTCCCCTGACCTACGTGCCTCTCTCCTGTCCTACATGCACACACCATGACCTACACGCACCTACCCCGGCCTGCATGCACCTACCCCGTACTACACACACACCTACCCGGCCTGCATGCACACACCCTGGCCTTCATACACCTACCATGACCTACACGCCCCTACCCCTTCCTGCGTGCACCTACCCTGACCTACGCGCACCTACCCCGGCCTGTGCGCACCTACCCCGACCTATGCACCTCTACTCTGACCTACACATACCTACCCAGTCCTAGGCGCCCCTACCCTGTCCTACGCGCACCTACCTGCACCTACCAAGGCCTGTGTGCACCTACCCCCTCCTACACGCACCTACCCTGGCCTGTGTGCACCTACCCCGTCCTATGCACACCTACCCTGGCCTGTGCGAACCTACCCCAACCTATGCACCTCTACTCTGACCTACACACACCTACCCCGGCCTGCATGCACACACCCTGGCCTTCATGCACCTACCATGACCTACACGCCCCTACCCCTTCCTGCGTGCACCTACCCCGACCTACACGCACCTACCCCGACCTATGCACCTCTACTCTGACCTACACGTACCTACCCTGTCCTAGGCGCCCCTACCCTGTCCTACGCGCACCTACCCGCACCTACCAAGGCCTGTGTGCACCTACCCCCTCCTACACGCACCTACCCTGGCCTGTGTGCGCCTACCCCGTCCTATGCACACCTACCCTGTGCGCACCTACCCCAACCTATGCACCTCTACTCTGACCTACACGCCCCTACCCTGTCCTATGCGCACCTACCCGCACCTACCAAGGCCTGTGTGCACCTACCCCCTCCTACGCGCACCTACCCTGTCCTACGCACACCTACCCTGGCCTTCAGTAACCACCACACTGTTAGCACTGGGTAAGTGATGTTACCTGCCTAGTGCCTGCTATGTATGTCTATTCATCTGTCATTGAATGACATGATGATCAACAGAAACTCACAGGCAGGTATAAAAAAAGTTTACAGATGTTGCATTCCCATACATTTTTTTTTTTTCTTATGAATGCAAACTTTTTTTTAGGTCGGATTCACATTTCTGCATTGCAGGGCCACTCATTTGAAAAACAACCCAACACACTAAGGCAACGCACCTGCGTTGTAGTGCACCACAACGCATGGCAACACAAGGTAGGTGTGTTGTGTTACAAAAAAATGGTTGTGCAATTTTCGGCAGCCTAGTGGCGGCAGAGCCCCCGGGGACCGGTCACAGACCCCCAGCTGAGAACCTCTGATGTAGTAAATAAAGCCCCAGTGTATCTAATGTCATTCTGTAGTCAATACGGCCCACGTTTATCTCTTATCATTTCACAATAATTGGCGGCCCGGGTTCACTTCATGTCACACTATAGTTTATAGAACCTAATGAATCTTATACAGTTGCAATAAAAAGTATGTGAACCCTTTTGGAATGATATGGATTTCTGCACAAATTGGTCGTAAAATGTGATCTAATCTTCATCTAAGTCACAACAATAGACAATCAGTCTGCTTAAACTAATAACACACAAAGAATTAAATGTTACCATGTTTTTATTGAACACACCATGTAAACATTCACAGTGCAGGTGGAAAAAGTATGTGAACCCCTAGACCAGGGATATGCAATTAGTGGACCTCCAGCTGTTGTAAAACTACAAGTCCCATCATGCCTCTACCTTTGAGTGGCATGCTTGTGGCTTTCAGAGTCTTGCTATGCCTCATGGGAGTTGTAGTTCTGCAACAGCTGGAGGTCCGCTAATTGCATATCCCTGCCCTAGACTAATGTGATCTCCAAGAGCTAATTGGAGTGAGGTGTCAGCCAACTGGAGTCCAATCAATGAGATAAGATTGGAGGTGTTGGTTACAGCTGCCCTGCCCTATAAAAAACACACACCAGTTCTGGGTTGCTTTTCACAAGAAGCATTGCGTGATGTGAATGATGCCTCGCACAAAAGAGCTCTCAGAAGACCTACGATTAAGAATTTTGACTTGCATAGAGCTGGAAAGGGTTATAAAAGTATCTCCAAAAGCCTTGCTGTTCATCAGTCCACGGTAAGACAAATTGTCTATTAATGGAGAAAGTTCAGCACTGCTGCTACTCTCCCGAGGAGTGGGCATCCTGTAAAGATGACTGCAAGAGCACAGCGCAGACTGCTCAATGAGGTGAAGAAGAATCCTAGAGTGTCAGATAAAGACTTACAGAAGTCTCTGGCATATGCTAACATCCCTGTTGGCGAATCTACGATACGTAAAACACTAAACAAGAATGGATTTCAAGGGAGGATACCACAGAGGAAGCCACTGCTGTCCAAAAAAAAAATTGTTGCACGTTTACAGTTTGCACAAGAGCACCTGGATGTTCCACAGCAGTACTGGCAAAATATTCTGTGGACAGATGAAACCAAAGTTGAGTTGTTTGGAAGAAACACACAACACTATGTCTGGAGAAAAAGAGGCACAGCACACCAACATCAAAACCTCATCCCAACTGTGAAGTATGGTGGTGGGGGCATCATGGTTGGGGGCTGCTTTGCTGCGTCAGGGCCTGGACGGATTGCTATCATCGAAGGAAAAATGAATTCCCAAGTTTATCAAGACATTTTGCAGGAGAACTTAAGGCCAGCTGAAGCTCAACAGAAGATGGGTGTTGCAACAGGACAACGACCCAAAGCATAGAAGTAAATCAACAACAGAATGGCTTAAACAGAAGAAAATACGCCTTCTGGAGTGGCCCAGTCAGAGTCCTGACCTCAACCCGATTGAGATGCTGTGGACCTCAAGAAAGCGATTCACACCAGACATCCCAAGAATATTGCTGAACTGAAACAGTTCTGTAAAGAGGAATGGTCAAGAATTACTCCTGACCGTTGTGCGCGTCTGATCTGCAACTACAGGAAACATTTGGTTGAAGTTATTGCTGTCAAAGGAGGTTCAACAAGTTATTAAATCTTGTAGTTTTACAACAGCTGGAGGTCCGCTAACTGCATATCCCTGGTCTAGGGGTTCACATACTTTTTCCACCTGCACTATGAATATTTACATGGTGTGTTCAATAAAAACATGGTAACATTTAATTCTTTGTGTGTTATTAGTTTAGGCAGACTGTGATTGTCTATTGTTGTAACTTAGATGAAGATTAGATCACATTTTATGACCAATTTGTGCAAAATCCATATCATTCCAAAAGGGTTCACATACTTTTTATTGCAACTGTATAATCCCTTTTCTCTAATCAGTATAATAGATCATATAAAAGATCAGAGGAAGAAAAGAACATAAAAAGAGCAAAGGGAAGGACAGCAGAGAAATACTGACGACCGTGTGAAAGAAAGAAACCAAACCAAAAGAATATTATTTCTTCACTGCCTTGAGTAAGGGGCCTTGAAGGCTGCAGAATAAGTGCCAAAGGGCCCCAAGGTAAGTCAGGGGGTGATTCTACTTTCTAGAAATCTGCCCAATTTATTAGTTATGGCTGCACTAACCTTTATCCACCACTAGATGGTGGTATGAGCACAGCACATAGACGCAGTGGTTAGTGGACTGTATGGAATGGTTCCATCTTACCCTGACTGCTGCACATTGATACATGACAAATCCAGCTACCAATATTGTTCAATCATCTTTGATAAAAAGTGCAGCGCTTCTAAATCCCTTAATAAATACAATAGAGTAAACATCTATGAAATTACCATACTTGACACAACTTCATCAATAAAGGAACCGCCAAAACCCCCAAGAATCCATCTGAGGCTTGCCAAAGTGCATGCAACCCTCAGAATTGCAAACTCCACAGATCAGCAACCCCTGAGATGATCAGTCTTCTCACAACGGTTCCTCAGCCGCATACAGCGAATTCCAGGCATTAACCATTATTTTCCAGCACTGCCTTAACCCTCTTGGGCATGGAGGTCACCAGAGCTTCACAGGTTGCCACTGGAGTCCTCTTCCCCTCCTCCATGATGACATCACAGAGCTGGTGGATGTTGGAGACCCTGCACTCCTCCACCTTCCGATTGAGGATGTCCCACAGATGTTCAATAGGGTTTAGGTCTGGAGACATGCTTGGCCAGTCCATCACCTTTACCCTCAGCTTCTTTAGCAAGGCAGTGGTCACCTTGGAGGTGTGTTTGGGGTCGTTATCATGTTGGAATACTTGGAAGGGAGGGGATCATGCTCTGCTTCAGTATGTCACAGTACATGTTGGCATTCATGGTTCCCTCAATGATCTGTAGCTCCCCAGTGCCGGCAGCACTCATGCAGCCCCAGACCATGACACTCCCACCACCATGCTTGACTGTAGACAAGACACACTTGTCTTTGTCCTCCTCACCTGGTTGCCCCCACACACGCTTGTCACCATCTGAACCAAATAAGTTTATCTTGGTCTCATCAGACCACAGGACATGGTTCCAGTAATCCATGTCCTTAGTCTGCTTGTCTTCAGCAAACTGTTTGCGGGCTTTCTTGTGCATCATCTTTATAAGAGGCTTCCTTCTGGGATGACAGCCATGCAGACCAATTTTGTTGCAGTGTGCGGCGTATGGTCTGAGCACTGACAGGCTGACCCCCCACCCCTTCAACCTCTGAGCAAGATCCACCATGAAGTCTGCAACAACTGGGGGAAGTCTGATCCCACCGTCAGCCATGACATTGCAGAGGTAACAACACAGCAAGCAGCTACAGTGTGGGTACATGATGGTGATGTGGACTTTATTAGTGACAATGGGCTTGCTGAGGGTTGCAGTGCTACAGGCAGTCAATCCAGACCTAAAGACAATGTACAGTCTGATTTACCTGCTGAAAATAAAACCTCAGATTTAAATGAAACTGGTGAGAGTAACTGTCAGCTTCTGGGGGACGAGTCTGCAGAGAGGAGCACCATGGACAATACAGTGACTTTGCCTGGACCAGACAGGTTCAGGTGGACTGGTACTACGGTCAGCAAAGGGATTAGGGGCGACCAGTTTCAGCAGGAACACGTGAAAAACCGGGTGTACTTTAAAAGAATCAGGCAAGTCAAGTTCATATGTAACGTCATTAATCTTCCTCCTCACCGGAAAAGGCCCCATGAATTTAGGCCCTAGTGTCCTAGAGGGGCAGGCCATCTTTAAGTTAGCTGTGGACAACCACACTTGATTGCCAGGTTCCAAGATGAGTTCCCCACGCCTCTTTTTGTTGAACATTTTTTTTGTAATAGGCCTGGGATTTGGCCATGGTCTCTTGCAGAAGTTTGCTATTGGCAGAGAAGAACTCCATTGTTTCAGAAACTGCAGGGATGGCACATTCGGGTATAGAGCTGGGTAAAAAGGAAGGATGAAATCCATAATTGGCGAAGAATGGCGTTTGGTTGATGGCGGAATGTAGAGAATTGTTGTAAGAGAATTCCGCAACAGGCAACAGAGAGACCCAGTCATTCTGGGAAAAGGCAGAAAAACAACGGAGGTATTGCTCCAAGGTCTGGTTGGTTCTCTCCGTTTGGCCGTTTGGCTGGGGATGGTAGGCCGAAGAGAACGCCGATTCAATTTCAAGGGAACCACACAGAGTTTTCCAAAACCTGGAGGTGAATTGGACACCTCGATCAGAGACAATATTTGAAGGAACCCCATGCAATCTTACGATTTCCTTGATAAATTTCTTCGCCGTTTCCACGGCTAAGGGGTGTATCATTCATTGGGAGAAAATGTGCCATCTTGGATAATCTGTCTATTATGACAAAGATGGTAGAAAAGCCTTCGGATGGAGGGAGTTCCATGATGATTTTCCAGGGTCTGTCAGGGGTGGGTAAGGGTTTCAATAAGCCCCAGGTTCTTGTCCGGTTACTTTTCCTTCGGGCACAAGTGTGACAGGAATTAACGTAACTCTTACAATCATCGGCTAATTGTGGCCACCAGAAGGTGCACTGTACCAGTTCGGCCGTCTTCAGAGCCCCGAAATGACCCGCCAGCTTATGGTCATGGCAAAGCTCCAGTACCGGCACCCTAAAGTCCTTAGGGACCATAATCTTGCCCTTGTGCCATAGCAAACCGTCTCTTAGGCTGGTCTCAGCAGGTTGGGGTATTCCTGAAGAAGCTTGCCTTATTCTAGAGATCAGATCCCCTTGAAGGAGTAAAAAATTTCCCGCAGGCAGGATAATGTCCGGAGGGACGGTCTCTTTACAGTCATGGAACATGCGTGAAAGTGCGTCCGGTTTGACATTTTTAGAGCCAGGTCTGTATGTGATGTGAAATTGAAAGCGGGAAAAGAAGAGCGCCCATCTAGCTTGCCGTGGTCTTAGTCTCTTGGCGGATCTCGGATACTCCAAGTTCTTGTGGTCGGTGTGCGGGTGTGGAAGTTGCAGATGAAGCCCCCTGGGGACTGGTGGGTGCAGACAGAGCCTGGACACGTTCCTCCAATCTTGTATAGCCCTCTTGTAGACTTTTCACCGCTTGGGTTAAACCCGCCAAATGTCTGCAGAGTTCATCCATCGGAGAAGCCCCTTGCCCGGACTCAGTCATGGCTGCCTGATACTATCAGACTTGGCACTTACCAGACCGATGAGTCCACTTGGGCAGAGGGTTGGCTCTCTTACGCGTCCGACTCGCGGCCCCTGGTAGAGTATACAGGAGGCACAGGAGTACGGAGTGGTATGGAAGCCTGGTAATAGAGTCCAGGTGCAGGTAGATGAGCAGTCCTAAACAGCAAGGTGCAGGCTGGAACACAGGCAACAAGACCGAACAGGGTGGTCAGGAGACCGGCTGGGTTCGGCAACAGGTAGGCAACGAGGTACGATGGAGCAGGCAAACGAATAGTCAGACAGGTCAGAGGTCAGGTGCAGGCAGAGTTAAGAGTAATCCAGGAAACAAGCCGGGTAGTCAGGAGATCTTGGTTTTACAGGCACAGGGAACAGGTACAAGGAGCTGTTGATCAGGCAGCACTGATCAGAGAGAGAGACCAGCTTAAATAGACAGATTGGCGCCAAACGGCGCACGCGCACAGGCACGCGCCCCTGCACATACCCGCGCGCGCGCGCACCCACACATCGGCACGCACGCCAGGCCCGGTCGGAACATGCAAACCAGTGTCACTAGGAGCGCGTGCAACAGGACCAACAGAAACGCGCGCGCTGGCGCACCACGACGCACACCACCGCGAGCAGCACCCTGTCTAACGAGGTGAGCTCTCTGACAGACGGGGGGATGGTCTGTGCAGTTAAAGTTAAAAATAAATTGAGAATGTTGTCAAGCATCTGCCATCCTCAGCTTTCCTGGGGAGGGACAAGCTGATCATCTTCTACCCGGACCAGCTAAAGCTATGTAACAAGTCTGGAGATAAAGGGCATCTTACATCCACCTGTCCAGTGATGAAATGCTCTCTGTGTCAGGGTGAAGGACATTTTGGCAAAGGAATGTAACATTATAAGGTGCAACCTGTGCAATGCAGTTGGACATCCTTATAGTCAGTGACCTGAGGCAATGCATAACAATCCTGAGCTCATGAGAGTGTTCTTCCGCCTGGACATGGAGGATGCTCAGAGCTCAGAAGCTGGAGTGCCTGTGAGTCCATCTGAGTCTGTGCCAATACCCAATATGTATGTGTCTTCCCAGTCTGTGGTGCCCCAGTATGTGCGTTTGCCTAGTGTGCCCGTGTCTTCCCAGTCTGTGGTGCCCCAGTCTGCATTTGCCTAGTGTGCCAATGTCTTCCCAGTCTGCAAGGAAGGTATCACCTACCGAGAATGTGTCCAATGTCTTCTAAAGTTGCAGAGGCAGCAAGAGGTGCTGAGGCAGGTGCATCAAGTGCGGTGCCAGTCCCCCCCTCGATGCTGCAGGGTTTCTGTTAAGGATTGTGGGGTGCAGAGGAGTGGGGAGAATGGTAAAGAGGCTGGCCTAGTGGTAGGTAAGGGAAGGGAGAGTGGGGGGGGGGGTGAAGTGGAGGGTAGGAGTGGGGAAGCTTTTGATTCTGGTTTGTCCAAGGATGACATGGAGTGGTTGGAGGATAAAAGGAGGAGGGGCAAAAGAAAGAAGAAAAAAGGGGTTTGGTTTCCTTAAGTCCTAAGGTTTTGCCTTTGTCAAATAAGTTTGGGGTCCTGTCAGATGATGACGATGAGTGGGACTCATTGAGTTCAGCATCCTCTATGGATGATGAGTGCCAGGGTGCAACGAAGCGTGCTGGTTCTCCAGGAAGAGGGAGTAGTCAGGCTAAGAAACGGCTGCCTCAATTACCCTAATGGCAGTTCCCACTCCGTTAATGGCAGTTCCCACTCCGTGCGCAATTTGATTTGCACCATTTATTATGTTCTTGTTTTGTATAGTCATATTCAATTATTTTGTAAATATGTTTTATTTATTTATTATGGTTTTATTGTATATAAGTTGTTGTTTGTAAGATTTTTCAATAAACAAAATTAACTCCTCGTAATGGGCACATCAGGTGTACAGACCTGGGAACTCAGCACAGGGATGGTGGGAACCCCTCATAACGGGCACAGCAGGTGTACAGACCCAGGAACTCAGCACAGGGATGGTGGGAACCCCTCATAATGGGCACAGCAGGTGTACAGACCCGGGAACTCAGCACAGGGATGGTGGGAACCCCTCATAATGGGCACAGCGGGTGTACAGACCCGGGAACTCAGCAGAGGGATGGTGGGAACCCCTCATAATGGGCACAGCGGGTGTACAGACCCGGGGACTCAGCAGAGGGATGGTGGGAACCCCTCATAATGGGCACAGCGGGTGTACAGACCCAGGGACTCAGCAGAGGGATGGTGGGAACTCCTCATAATGGACACATCAGGTGTACAGACCTGGGAATACTGTGCAGTGCTGGAGGACTCTGCTCCTTCCTCTATTTAACTCTCTCTCTCGGGTGCTGTGGAATTCGGCAATTTCTATTGAAACAAATTGCCAAGTTCCAATGCAGTCTTTGTAATAATCAGATAATGAAGTGCGGAGACTTTTCAATAAATTAGTCTTTATTTGGGATTATCATAAATTGCAGATGATTTCAATAAATGACATATTGGTGATCTCCCATCATGTACCTTCCATTCTCTGTATGCAGTTTCTTCGTATTTGACCTCACCAGTTCAGAAGATATATAGAGGTATACATAAGATACAGGGATAGTGTCATGGAACGTTCCATCTCCTGCAGAATTCTGGAGACTGCGGCCTATTTGCCATCTGTTGCTCTCCCATGGAGGGGAATCCTAGGAGGAATGTATTTTTGTGGATATTACCTGCCCAAGGAATGACAATTTGCTTGATGAAAAATGGAAACATTGTATAAATATACATGTCTTGGTTGGATTTACCACAAGGAAATCGAATGCAAAACAAAGAAATGGATAATAGGAGTTATTACCAAATTGAAGGTGCACCAACATCCCTAGAACATATCAGTGTAGGCAAGAAAACACAAAGAGGACTGTCACGGTACTAGAAGTCAATAAGGTTGAATATTATTGCCAAATATAATTCACAACCTCCTAAAAAAATATAAAGGATTGAAAGTCTTGCTTTAAATCTCCTACCCACCTTGCTTATAATCTGTGTCATCACAAGATTGATAAATGTCACTTAATCTATTATTCCAAAAGCTTGAGTGAAGATGATTGATGGCTATTTCCCAAAGCTTTTCCTAGACCATCAATGCACTTTCAATAGGTGATCACTGTATTATATAGAACACATGGGGGGGGGGGATTTATCAAAACTGGAGCAGCTGTGCATGGCAGTAAATCAGCTTCTATTTTTTATTTTCACTTTATCTTTTATTACAAAAGTTTGAGTAAAAATAATCAATGTGATGATGGCTAATTCTCAACGCGTTTCATAGACCAACAGTCACTTCCTCAGGGGGCTCTGTATTATATAGAACGCAATATGGGGGGGAATTTTATCAAAACTGGAGCAGCTGTGCTCGACAGCCAGTCAACTTCTGTCTATCATTTTCAAAGCTTAACTGAACAAGCTGAAGGTAGAAGCTGATTGGTTGCTATGTACAGGTGCTTCAGTTTTTTATAAATTCCCTCCCACCATCCATATGTGGCTTGCCGAAAAACACAACTCAACAGATACGGTCTGAACAAGGCCTTAGGCTTCATTCCCATCTGCCTGTCCCCTGAACGCTCACAAAAGCTTGAATTTTCACGCATGTTCACAGAATGTGCAAAGGACGTGGTGCCATTCGGCATCTTTGGTTCGTTTTTCGCACATAGGGCAGCCCAATCAATTTAATGGACCGCCCTATGTGTGTTGTGTGGAAAAAAAATTACGAAAAATGCGAATTCACGTGATGCTAAGATGTAAATGCAGCCTTAACATTTTTTTTTTTAATTTACAAAATGTGATGACAAGGATTTAAAACATTTGGTATTGCCACTGTGCTGGTACCATAGGTGATGCCTGTATGAATTATATCAATACTTGTATTACAATGATACATTTCTACATTTTAGATAATTGCCTCCAGTGAACCCCTGAGGAAGCGCACCATTGGTCTATAAAACACGTCTTCTCATTGATTATCTTCACTCAAAATTGTTTGATGAAAGATAAAGTGATATTATATATTGATCTGTCTTGTGATTGATTAGATTTAAGCATGGTGGGAAGCAATGAGCAAAAAACAAGACAACCCTTTACATGTTTTATAAAAGTCCCGCTATGTCTGGTGTGCCTTTACAAGCGAGATCTCACAGCCTGGAATTATTTTAACTTAATCACGTAATTCTTTTATAATTCTGCGTACATTAATCCCTAAGGGCTACTGGGGTCTTTACTGGGGTCTTTATCTCCCAAGTCTGTGATATTGCAGCCGATGTGTTCTCAGGTTCAAGCTCCGTCCTCTGTAGTGTAGAATGGTTACATTACACAAATTACTACCAGTAAGGCATATCCCACCTTCAGATACACTATGAAAAGCCTGCTGAATGCAGCTGAAGGTTAGAAGTTCTGAAAGTATTTGCCGATATAGCCAGGTGACTAGCATTTTCAGGATGTCAGCCATGGTGGTCTGCTTATCTTACTCGCTGAAGGTTTCTGAAGGTGAACTTCCTGCTGTCCTGAATATTGTTCAGAGTTTCGATTAACTTTCCTTAAACAAAAACCCTGGACAAAAATGGTCTGTTTTCCCTGAAACTTGCTTTTTATAGAAGATGATTTCAATATGTTGAATCCTTATTTACACTTCACTTCACCCCCTGCATACCATCTGAAATTCCAAATCAGGTTCACAGTGGGTGCTGAGAGAGCAGGCAAACGGCTGGAGTGAGCTACACTGTCTCTCCTATCTGCAGCCCTGGCGGGCTTGTATTTCTGGGGAGGGGGACAAAGCTGGGGATGATAATAGGCATAGAAAAGGCTGCCCAAAAAAAAAAATTGCAATCAGCCTTTTTTTTCACCCATTTGCTTTACCCTGTTGTTCATTACAGCTGGAGCTGGAAGTGAGGCTGTGATGCAAAAATGAGCTTTTCTAGAGGTGGGGCTGACACACAAAAGTTAGCTCTGCCGGAGGTGGGGGTGCGACACAAAAATTGGCTCTGCCGGAGGTGGGGTTGTGAGAAAAAGGTAGCTCTGCCGGAGGTGGGGCTGTAACACAATTGTTAGCTCTGCCAGAGGTGGGGCTGTGACACAAAAATTTGCTCTTCCGAAAGTGAGGCTGTGACACAAAAATTAGCTCTGCTGGAGGTGGGGCTGTATTGCAAAACTTAGCTCTGCTGGAGGTGGGGCTGTGACAGAAAAAGGATCTCTTCTGGAGGTGGGGCTGTGACACAAAAATTAGCTCTGTCGGAGGTGGGGCTGTGATGCAAAAATTAGCTCTGCCGAGGTGGGGCTGTGACACAAAAGGTAGCTCTGCTGGACGTGGGGCTGTGACACAAAAGGTAGCTCTGCCTGAGGTGGGGCTGTGACACAAAAGGTAGCTCTGCCTGAGGTGGGGTTGTGACACAAAAATTTGCTCTTCCGAAAGTGAGGCTGTGACACAAAAATTAGCTCTGCTGGAGGTGGGGCTGTATTGCAAAACTTAGCTCTGCTGGAGGTGGGGCTGTGACAGAAAAATTAGCTCTGTCGGAGGTGGGGCTGTGATGCAAAAATTAGCTCTGCCGAGGTGGGGCTGTGACACAAAAGGTAGCTCTGCTGGACGTGGGGCTGTGACACAAAAGGTAGCTCTGCCTGAGGTGGGGCTGTGACAGAAAAGTTAGCTCTGCCGTAGGTGGAGGTGTAACACAAAAATGAGCTCTGCCAGAGGTGAGACTGTGATGCAAAAATTAGCTTTGCTAGAGGTGGGGCTGTAACACCAAGACTAAGACTAACTGTGCTGGAAGTGGGGCTGTGATGCAATAATTAGCTCTGCCAGAGGTGGGGCTGTGGCACAAAAGTGAGCTCTGCCGGAGGTGGGGCTGTGACCCAAAAATGAGCTCTTCCGGGGGGTGGGGCTGTGACATCAAAACGAACTGTGCCGGAGGTGGGGCTGTGGCACCAAAGCTAACTGTGCCGGAGGTGGGGCTGTGACACCAAAGCTAACTCTGCCGGAGGTGGGGCAGTGACATCAAAGCTAACTCTGCCGGAGGTGGGGCAGTGACACCAAAGCTAACGGTGCCGGAGGTGGGGCTGTGACACCAAAGCTAACTGTGCCGGAGGTGGGGCTGTGACACAAAGTTAGCTGTACTGGAGGTGGGGCTGTGACTCAAAAGTTGGCTTTGCCAGAGGTTGGGCCATTGACACAAACATTAGCTTTGGCACCATAAATAAAGCATTTTGTGTGTTTTTTTTTTTTTTTTGTAGACGTTTCATAGATGATATTTCTGGACTGGTACCCTGTTTCCCCGAAAATAAGACCTAGCGTAAGTTTCTTGGATGGCTGCAATATAATAAGCCCTAGTTAAAGCCCTTGTAAAATCATGTAATCCGTTCTGTAAAAAGATTATATAATGTGTAATGTGTCTCCTTGTGTAACTTTATTTTGGAAAATACCTTTTTTACAGCGCCGCTGGTCGCTCACGTGACCCGCTGGAGCTCTTCTTTTCTCCTCCCTGCTGACATCAGCAGCCCCTCCCTCTGCAGCGTTCAGAGCAGGCTGACGTCAGCGGGGATCTTGGCCTCTCTTTCTGCAGTATTCGGAGCGGGAAAGAAGAGCTCCGGCGGGTGACGAGAGCGCCCAGCGGCGCTGTTAATAAGCTATTTTCCACAATAAAGTTACACAAGGAGACACATTGCACATTGCATAACATTTTTACAGAACGGATTACATGATTTTACAAGGACTTTAAGGTTTGTTTTTGGGATTACAGAATTTCGCAATGCTGACTCCTGAGCTGACAGGGGGAGGAACATTTTTGTACATACAGTAAATAAATAAGACATCCCCTGAAAATAAGCCCTAGTGTGTTTTCTGTAGCCCAAATTAGTATAAGACCCGGTCTTATTTTCGGGGGAAACACGGTATGTTTTTGATCGTACGTCAGCGCTGTTCCCGAATAGCGGATTTTACATATTTACAGTGCTGGGTCCCCACTATCGCACAAGCTCCCAATTTTTGGGCACGTCTTCTGCGTGAACCTCATTGGCTGTCTGGGCACCCAGGGAAATCTGATGTGGAGGCGGAGCTTGCTAAATACCTATCAGTTCCATTGAGTTCCATCAAGTCCGTTCTCCCTCTTTGGCTGCGCTCAGGAAGAACACCAGGCCAATAAAAAAAAAAAAACGAATTTAAAAAAGGAGGAGCTAAACTCTGTGGGAGGGTGGAGGAGGAGCTAAGGTTCAGGGGGGCGTGCTGGAGGCGGGACTGTGACACACAAGATAGTTCAGAAAAGTGTGCCCCACTCTAGAATGAATACAAATATATATATATATATATATTGCAGGTTGCTAAATAGAGGCTTTTGTGTTTTAAGCCTGGTGTTCTTTAAGAGGTAAAAATATACAATACATTTCATATACAACACAAATCCTGATTCCTTTGAAAGTAAAAATACAAAAAAAATCATAATAAATCAGTGCTTCCTAGTCAGAAAAGAACTGAAAAATAGAAACAAAACTACTTAAATACAATAAATAATAAATAAACATGAATTAAGCGGCTTGGTGGGCGATACCGCGGCGTCCATGAAAGGTTACTGTACATCCGCTGGTTCAGATCCCTTTTCCTCCAAACGCTTTTTTTTTTTTTTTTTTAAAGGGCACCCCAGTCTCTCAATGTACATGGAAGTCACCCGCGGGCTCTGGGCCCGGCTTGATGCAGACACGTGAGGTTATGAGGACGAATAGACAGAAGGTCCTTCCCCAAAAATTGGTGGTTTTCTATATATAACCACGAAGTCTATAGTTCAGATTTTGGGTCCTGTCCATGTTGCATTGGGTCTTATTTAATTTTTTTTTTACAATTTGCGCTCTTTTTTTTTTTTTTTTTTATTGGCTTTCTTCTAGAATAGGTTTGTTTTTAGGGTGTTTGGTTTCCGGTGAAAGGTGGAAAGGACCCCGGCGAAGGGTCCGGGGACGGCTTCGGCCGGCTGCCAGGCTTTAAGGAGGTCGGCTGTGTTGGCGCTGCTACTAGTTGGGATGCCGGGCCACACGGGGGCCTTCAGGCTCTGGGCGGCGTGGCTCGGCACCAGATTGGTCCCTGTGCTGGGGCTGGGGCTGAGGCTGGGACTGTTGAGGCTGGCAGTGTTGGGCAGGGAGGCCGTGCTGTCGGGCGTCGGGCTGCAGTTGGACTCTTTGGACTCGTCATCCTCGGAGGAGGACCTGGGGTCTGACTTTTTCCCGCTCGAGCCGCTGCTGGAGTTGCTCCCCGATTTGGAGTTGGCCGCTCGCTCCTGCTTGCGGAATTTGGCTCGTCGGTTTTGAAACCAGACCTGAAAAAAAATAAAACACAAAGACTGAAACTGCTGATTTGTTTCTGAAAGGCACCGTAGCCATAAATTCAATAAATTCAATACTATGACTACAGGGTGACCAAGGGGGTATGACCAAGGGGGCATCACTGCAGCACCCTGCATTCAAAGCCTATTGGCCACATGATCGCTGCTCTCTGCATTACGGAGGTCTGTCCATGGCCAGCAGAAGGTCCAAGGAGGATCCAGTGGGTTGTGTGACCAGCGAGATATACGTTAAAAAATCTGGGGGGGGGGGGGTTCTCCGCTTTACTCTACTATACAGATATCAAAAAACATTGTGTTACATTTCTGTGACCCAACAACATTTCTAGAAATTTCTATCGCTTTTTAGGAGCTGATGAGTGTTGAATAACTGCCATAAAGTTCTGATAGCAGGGGGGGGGGGTAGAAGTCCTATTGAAGGATGTTGCAGGAAGTCTTCTATGAGCCTCCTTTGTCCTAAAAAGCTGGGTAACAGCTAACAAGTACCGCACTTCACAGCAAATACAATGTAAAACTTTTGATAAACAATGAAACATAAAATGAAACATTGTTTTAATATATATTTTTTATAACTTGGGAAATCTTGCAAGAATATTTATGAATTATGGCCAACTTTCATCTAGAGCTGTCCCCCTGCAGTGCCTCTTCTTCACCATAAGATGTCCTCAGTCTTCTGGATTGAATGACGCCCAGCATGACTGAGGATGTACTATGAGTGCAGGTTGTCATAGACTCCACCCCTGAGGAGGCACCACTACCACACAATGCAGTCAAAGTGTATTGGTGCATAGAGCGGTGCTGATGTCACCGCACTTTCTTTAATATCTGGAGAACAGAAGAATCTACCAAGTCACATGATTTGCTAGATAGCAGAATTTTTTTTTATAAAAAAAAGCATAAAATTAATTTCAATTAAAAAAAACCTAAATTAAATATTGTGTTTTTCTTTTTTATTTGGGAAATTTTGCAAGAATAATTATTAACAGCCAACTCCACTCAAATCCAATGTTTGTGCTTTGTGTGGTTTGTGTGCAAATGCCGTGACGACCTCCACGCTGGAGGTGAGATCCCCCAGCTCTGTAGTCCTCACGGAGACAAAGAATGGTGTCACCCTCTCCACAAGCTGGGAGGCAGTGATCCCTTTGTTGAGGCCTTGTGGGAGGGGCAAAGACACAAACCACTTCAAGGAAACACACCCACTAAATTCTCTATTGGCGATTCAAATAATTGGCTTTCAAACATTTCTTTGCGAGTTGCTGACCCTTGGGTTCAGGTTCCAGGGTTGTCACCCTGACCCCCCCTACTTACTCCTTTGTGAGTTGTTGACCCTTGGGTTTAGGTTCCAGGGATGCCATCCTGATCCCCCTCCTTACTACTTGGTGAGTTGCTGACCCTTCAGTTCAGGTTCCAGGGCTGCCATCCCGCTCCTTACTACTTGTTGAGTTGCTGACACTTGGGTTCAAATTCCAGGGCTGCCACCCTGACCCCCATCCTTACTACCTGGTAAGTTGCTGACCCTTGGGTTCAACTTCCAGGGCTGTCATCTTGACCCCCCCTCCTTACTACTTGTTGAGTTGCTGACACTTGGGTTCAAATTCCAGGGCTGCCATCCTGACCCCCATCCTTACTACTTGGTGAGTTTCTGACCCTTGGGTTCAAATTACTGTCATCCTGATCTCGCTCCTTACTACTTGGTGAGTTTCTGACCCTTGGGTTCAAATTACAGGGCTGTCATTCTGATCTTGCTCCTTACTACTTGGTGAGTTGCTGACCCTTGGGTTCAACATCCAGGGCTGTAATCTTGACCCCCCCCCCACCCTACTACTTGGTGAGTTGCTGACCCTTGTGTTCAGGTTCCAGGGTCGTCATCTTGACCCCCCTCCTTACTACTTTGAGTTACTGACCCTTGGGTTCAGGTCCCAGGGTTGTCATCCTGACCCCTCCTCCTAACTACTTGGTGAGTCGATGACCCACACATCCTGAAATGTCACTGGCTCCATGGTTGTTCTGAGCCATTGGCTGAGCAAGTATTGGGAGGATAAAGATGACAGCCCTGGAACCTGCTCCATCACCAACAACTCACAATGGCCCACCCAATTATGGAGGCCTCCATTATTGACCTGCTTCTGAAAACCTTTCACCTGGATGTGCCCGGCTTAAATATTTATTAGTCACCGGTTCAAACATCCAACAAGTGTAATTATGAAATAAAAACTTTTCTGTACCACTCAAAACTGAAAAGAAAACCCTTTAGACTGGGGTTAGGTGGGGCTATTTACCTGCACCCGGGCCTCTGTCAGGTCTATCTTGAGTGCCAGCTCTTCTCGGGTGTAGATATCAGGGTAGTGGGTTTCCGCAAAGACTCTCTCCAGCTCCTTCAACTGTGAGCTGGTGAAGGTGGTCCGGATCCTCCGCTGCTTCCTCTTCTCGTTGATGCTGGACGGGTCTGAGAAGAACTTGTAGGGGACTGTCGGAGAGAAAGAGACACCACCATCAACCCAACATTCGTACGACACCCATCAGTACAGAAATAATAGTCAAAGATGTGTACAATCAGCGCAAAACTTTAAACAACTTAATCTAGTTGCAGGCTAAACACTTAAGGGTATACACCAAGCCCAAACGACATAACAAAACAAATTAAAGTGCAGCGCAAAAACTTGAAAGAAAATAAACACAGAGAGTCCCATAAAAAAACATATATGTGTGTATGTATCCTCCTCTGTCTTATATCTTCTTGCTAGGAGACACCCAAATTCTTCAGCATAACTAAGCAAATAAACTGCTTACCAGAAAGAAGATCAGAAAGGGCATAGTTAACACCAATGCTGGGAGAGTCCGGAACAGCTGGTCTGACGATTTCAGACGGTATCCAGCAGCTAGTATTCCAATACAGCAAGTGATAAAGAGACACCGATGTTGGAGAAGTCTGGAACAGCTGATCTGATTTGAGAAGATATCCGGCAACTAATCTTCCAGCGCAGTAGGTACTAAAGCAGCTCCAAGGTGTGGTAAGGCAAAAAGAAAAAGAAGGGACATCTAAGAGCGTTCCGTTTAGCTCAGTCTAAGTTTATTTAAACCGTGATACAGTCCATAAAAGAGCGCATAAAGAGGCGCCAATAAAGCAGCTTCAAATGAGGGTAAAAAGACTGTTCGCGTCCGAACAGCTGTGACAAGATGACAGCGGGTGACGTGAGACTCCGCCCCCGTACGCGGCGTTACGTCCAATGGACTTCGTCAGCAGGGACCCCTGCTGACGAAGTCCATTGGACGTAACGCCGCGTACGGGGGCGGAGTCTCACGTCACCCGCTGTCATCTTGTCACAGCTGTTCGGACGCGAACAGTCTTTTTACCCTCATTTGAAGCTGTTTTATTGGCGCCTCTTTATGCGCTCTTTTATGGACTGTATCACGGTTTAAATAAACTTAGACTGAGCTAAACGGAACGCTCTTAGATCTCCCTTCTTTTTCTTTTTGCCTTACCACACCTTGGAGCTGCTTTAGTACCTACTGCGCTGGAAGATTAGTTGCCGGATATCTTCTCAAATCAGATCAGCTGTTCCAGACTTCTCCAACATCGGTGTCTCTTTATCACTTGCTGTATTGGAATACTAGCTGCTGGATACAGTCTGAAATCGTCAGACCAGCTGTTCCGGACTCTCCCAGCATTGGTGTTAACTATGCCCTTTCTGATCTTCTTTCTGGTAAGCAGTTTATTTGCTTAGTTATGCTGAAGAATTTGGGTGTCTCCTAGCAAGAAGATATAAGACAGAGGAGGATACATACACACATATATGTTTTTTTATGGGACTCTCTGTGTTTATTTTCTTTCAAGTTTTTGCGCTGCACTTTAATTTGTTTTGTTACAGAAATAATAGTGCCCATACATGAATTCTCACAAACCCCAGAGTCTGCCCCCTTGTGGTATGTTGAATCTGTAAGTAAAACTGTAAAACATCTGTAGATCCTGCCAGAAATCCATTGAGCTAATACCTTCCTGTGCTCTCTGCCTGTGCTGAGCTCTAATCAGTTATATTGTTCCCAGCTCTCTCTGTGGGCTAAAGAATACTTCTCCTTATGGATATATAGAGGAGAGAGGGGAGGTGTTCTGTAGTCTTGTCCTAGCGTGACCACACTACATAGATGTGGTGGCTGCATTCGTTTTTCAGTCATTGCATTTTTATGTTCAATATTCTCTTAAGTACGTTGTAAAAAAAAGATGTTTTTTTTTTTCTACCACTATTATTATTATTATTACTACTATTATTATTGTTATTACTACTACTACTATAATTATTATTACTACTATTATTATCATTGCTATTACTACTACTATTATTATTACTACTACTACTATTATTATTATCGCTATTACTACTACTATTAATATTACTACTACTACTACTACATTTTCTTTTATTACTATTACTACTAAAGTTATTGTTATTATTATTACTACTAAGACTATTATTTTTATTACTATTATTATTATGACTACTATTGCTACTACTATTATTATTATTATCATTATTATTAGCCCATTATAGAAGGAGAGACTTTTTAAGGCCTCCCTAGCACAGAGGAAGAATGTTCTAACATGATAGCATAATAATAGTCATCATCATCATTATATAAAAAACCAACATGATAACATAATATAATATTAATAATACTAATGTTTATGTGCAACATTTTATATATATTTTTTTCTTTTAACTAATACATAAAAGAAGAACTATAATTGAAAAATAAAAAATAGAATTTAACATAAGTTCAGTTTGCACAGTCATTATATTTTTATGTTCAACATTCTTTTAAATCAAATTTAAAAAAAGTTTTAATTATTGCTATTAATTTTATCATCATTATTATTATTACTACTACTTTTATTACTATTATTTTTATTTTTACTATTTATTATTATTATCGCTACTACTACTATTATTATTATTATTAGCCCATTATGGAAGGAGAGGCTTATTAAAACCTCCCTAGCACAGAGGAAGAATGTCCTAACATGATCGCATAATAATAGTCATCATCGTCATCATCATATAATAACAACAACATGATAACATAATATAATATTAATAATACTAAAGTTTATGTGCAACATTTTATATATTTTTTTGTTCTTTTAACTAATACATAAAAGAAGAATTATAAATGAAAAATAAAAAATAGCATTTAACATAAGTTCGGTTTGCACAGTCATTATATTTTTATGTTCAACATTCTTTTTAATAATAAAAAGGAGTTTTTATTATTATTATTATTATTTTTATCATCATTATTATTATTACTACTACTTGTATTATTATTGCTACTACTACTATTATTATTATCACTACTACTACTACTATTATTACTAATACTGCTACTACTATTATTATTATTATCACTAATACTATTATTAATATTTACACTAATATTATTACTATTATTCTTATTTGCCCACTATGGAAGGAGAGGCTTATTAAAGCCTCCCTAGCACAGAAGAAGAATGTTCTTACATGAGATAGCATAATAATAGTCATCATATAATAATAACATGATAAGATAATATAATAGTATTAATACTAATGTTTATTTGCAATATTGTATGATTTTTTTTTTCTGTTAACAGATAAAATAAGAATTACCGTATAAATAAAAAATAGGATTTAACGTAAGTTCTGTTTGCACAGTCATTATATTATTATGTTCAACATTCTCTTAAATTAAAAAAAAGTTTTTATTATTACTATTATTTTTATCATTATTATTATTACTACTACTACTATTATTATTACTACTATCAATACTACAATTATTAAATGCTTTTGAAGGAGGGACATATTAAGGCCTCCCTACCATGGAGGAAGAATGTCCTAACATGATAACATCATCATCATCATCATCATTTAATACCATGATAACATAATATAATAATCGTCATCATAATAAACATGGCAACACAATAAATCATAACAACCTGATAATATAATAGTGAAAATATTACTGACAATGATAAGTAGTGATGTCAGAGGTAAGTACAGACATCAGTTGGCACTGACACATCATGATTGGATCTGACCCCATTGGAGGTCCAGGACATTCATTACGACACTAAAATTTCAATCTGTATGCCCCGCCCCTTTTCACACTAGGCCCTCATCTCCGCCGCGGAACGGCTGGTGTAAGCTGTTGCGGCACAGTTTCTTAGAGAGGTACACAGTGTGTAAGATGAGGAGAAGAGTTCATACAGGTCCGCTCCACCCATTGCTCCAGGAGGGGGCGCAGTAAGGCGGGGTGCATGCTCTTCCTCTTGATGTATTAGCACAACGCATGAAAATGCATATTTTGCACATTAGTGCACTGCCATGCCATTCATTCCTAATCACCCCCACCCCAACGCACCAGCCACCAGAAATGTCTTGCGGCACACCACAACCCTCGCTAACGCATGACTAGATGCACAAAAAAATATATATATATATATATATTACATGGCCCTTTTTTGGTGCATTAGGCAGCCCATTCATGTGAATAGGAGGCTTTAAGATAACATGCGGCATAACGTTCCTCAGCCTAAAGAGCCGCCCCCCGCGCGGTGCTAAGGAAGCAGCACCTGCCTATGTAGTGAGAAGATACGCACTGATATTACAATCTATACAGGAGATTTAATGACATTAACACATCTGACATTTAGTTACATTTCACATTCTTCTGTAGATCTTTAGAAGGACAATAAGTTCCCTTTCAGCTCCCAGCTTCACACTGTACGCACAGCCGGGGCCCCTGCGGAGCCAATATTGGCTGCCCTGGGACAGTTCAGTGATGCAAATTCCTGGGGAATTAGCGGTTTCTTTGAAGCCGTAATCCTTTCTGGCATCTAATCCTCAGCAGGGGACTTTGTAGGGGGCAGAAAAAAGGGCATTCTGAGATGGGCCCTACACAGCTCAATCTGAGCACTGCAAACAGCAAGCAGTCCATAGAAGAATTAAAGGTTAAGATTTGGAAGGAGGAGGGAAGGGAAGAACAACTAATTATAAACTGCATACAACTGTTTTAGGCTTTTTGGTCATCATCAGTGTATGAAAACCATGGCTTCTATGGCATAGGGCTTGGGACCCAACGAGACAGAATAACCTTACATTTTTCAACCATTTTTAGCCATACAAATTAGGTTTTTGCTGATCCAATAGGCCATCAAGGATATTACAATGCCCATGTGGACCCAACACCATCTTCTTATATTATCTGCTACCATCTCACATTCTCAGGCTGTTAGTGTTCAACAGAGAAACTGGCTTAGGAATTGAGCAAGGAACCAACCAAGAAACCAACCAAAGAACCAGACAATGAACCAACTGAGGAACTGACCAAAACACCAACCAAGGAACCGACTGAGGAACTGACCAAGGACACATACCAAGCAACTGACCAATAAATTGACCAAAGAACCAACTAAGGATTCTACCAAGGAACTAACCCATGAACCGATCGAAGATCTGACCAAAGAACCGACCAAAGAACTGACCAATGAACCAACTAGTCAACCAGCAAGTTTACCAACCAAGGAACCAACCAAGAAACTGACTAAGAAACCAACCAAGGAACTGGCCCAGGACCATACAGAGGAACTGACCAATAAACTGACCAGGGAACCAACTGAGGATCCTACCGAGGAACTGACCAATGAACCGACCACAGAACTGACCAATGAACCAACTAATCAACCAACAAGTTTACCAACAAAGAAACCGACCGAGGCACTGACCAAGAAACCAACCAAGGAACTGACCCGAGGAACATACTGAGGAACTGAGCAAGGAACCAACTGAGAATCCTACCCAGGAACTGACCAAGGAACCTACCAAAGAACTTACCAATGAACCGATCAAAGAACTGACCAATGAACCAACTAGTAAACCAACAAGTTTACCAACTGAGGAACTGACCAAGAAATCAACCAAGGAACTGATCAAGAAACTGACCAATAAACTGATCAAGGAACCAACTGGGGATCCTACCAAGGAACTGACCAATGAACTCACTGAAAAATTGACCAATGAACCAACTAGTCAACTAAAAAGTTTACCAACCAAGAACTGACCAAGAAACTAACCATAGAACTGGCCGAGGAACATAAAGAGGAACTGACAAATAAACTGACCAAGGAACCAAAAAAGGATCCTACCGGGGAACTGACCAATGAACCGACCAAAGAACTGACCAATGAACCAACTAGTCAACGAACAAGTTTACCAACCAAGGAACCAATCGAAGAACTGATCAAAAAGTCAACCAAGGAACTGGTCCAGAAACATACCAAGAAACATACAGAGGAACTGACTAATAAACTGACCAAGGAACCAACTAAAGATCCTACTGAGGAACTGACCAATGGACTGACCAAAGAACTGACCAATGAACCAACTAGTCAGCCAACAAGTTTACCAACCAAGGAACCAACCGAGGAACTGACCAAGAAACCCATAAAAGGAACTGGCAGAGCAACTGACCAATAAACTGACCAAGGGACCAACTAAGGATCCTACTGAGAAACTGACCAATGAACCGACCAAAGAACTGACCAATGAACTGACTAAACAACTGACCAATGAACCAACTAGTCAACCAGTAAGTTTACCAGCCAAGGAACCAACCAAGTAACTGACCAAGAAACCAACCAATAAAATTAACTTATAATAAATATATATTTTACTTAAATATACGATCTAAAAAACAAATTTATTATAAAAAATATTAAATCTATAAATTAAGGATAATCCTGTATCATAAAAGAAACTATAAATTCATAAAAATATTACTGGAGTAAAAATTATGATGAAAACATTTCATTCATAATTTGGGAATAATATTTTATTATATTTTTTATATTTAATTACTACATTATGTTTGATATTTTGTATATTCAATAAAAGTACTACAAATTATTAAAAAAATGACCTGAATATTATATCTAAAATAAAAATGTATTGTAAAAAAAAATGTTTCATTCAGCATAATCATATATCATAAACAACTAAAAGTTGATAAAAAATATTACTGGAGTGAAATTTAATTAAAAAAAAATATGAAAAAATATATAATTCATAAACTAAGCATAATACTATATCATGAAAGAAACTACAAATTGATAAAAAAAAATATGACAGGAGTAAAAATAAATAAAAAATAGTATTTAAATATTTCCTTTGTAAATTAAGCATAATTATGAATCTTAAAAGAAATTGCAAATAAATAAATTTGACTTAAATAGAAATAGTTAAAATATAATGAATCATGATTAAAATATTTCATTCATAAATTAGGCATAAGCATTTATCATAAAAGTAACTTTAAAAAATAATATCACTTGAATAAAACTATTTAAGGAAAAAAGTTACTACCAAAATATAAATAAATATGAGTAAAATATTACTCAAGTAAAAATAATCAAATTTAAAAAAAAAAAAAAAAAATATATATATATATATATATATATATATATATATATATATATATATATATATATATATATATATTGTAAAAAAAAAAAAAGGGGGGGGGGGACAGAAATGACTTCTCCTCCAGCTTTGATGGAATAGATAATTCTTGTCAGGGTGGGAATTTCTTCCTTGTGATGTCATATACTCATTAATGTCTGGTTAGCCCATATGTGACTTATTTATGAAGATGAGATCACTATAAATGTTACATTTGGGGATATTATCTCTTCCTCTGTGATATAATGTAACACTTCCCCATTTTTTTTTTTCCAGACTCAATTTCCGCTATGGATTCTATTCAATCATAATGTTCAACCCGGTAAAACCTCGGGGTCACCCCAAAAAAAGTTTAACAGATTGTATGGCTCTCGGTGCATTTACACCTGGGGGCTCGGCTTTTTTTTTTTTTGTAATAACAATCATGCGCCTTGAATTTAGCCCGCCCGTTCAAGGGAGTGAGCTAGCAATGCACCACAGCACCCAAAAACATGTACATGCGCCATTTTCTGCAACACTACGGCGGGTCGTGGTGGGCTGCAACGCATGTGCATTGGGGCAGCGTTGTCTCAATGCGTTGAGATGTCATTCAAAATATCTTATTTTGCGCATCCATACTCCGCTTTACACATCCAGTACACGGCCTTGTTAGAGCGAATCTGACAGATAAGGCGCAACATCTCGATTTTGCAAAACCAGATAGTAACACTGTAGATAGTGTCATTGACGAGTAGTCAGCAGTGGAAAATCTGGGCTTTTCATGCCTTATCTCTAATTAGATAGTTGGGAGGGTTGTGTGACCTCAGGGGGCAAGATAATCCCTCACACTGACCTCCCCGGGGGGGTTACATTAGCACTGCTCTGTATTATTAATGGGGGCAATAATAGACAAGGCGGAATAATAGACAAGGCGGAAAGCATGTCACTTTATTAAATTAGTGAACTGCTGCGTGTCCCAGTACTCTTTTCCTAGGGATTGATTTCCTCCCAGAGAAAATTTTATCAAGTCGTTTTTAGTAATAATAATATTAATAAATAAATTAAATAATAATATTAACAATAATAGTTAAATAGTTAGTCTGGTTGAAAAAAAAAAGACACAAGTCCATCTAGTTCAACCAATAAAAAGGGGGGAAAAAAACTATTTTTTTTTTTTTGCAATCCTATATACAAAACCCCATACTCACAGTTGATCCAGAGAAGGAAAATAATAAATACATTAAATAATAATTAAGTAATTTTTAGTAATAGTACTAATAGTAATAAGAATAAATACATTAAATAATAAGACTAATAATAATGATAAAAAAAATGCATCAAATAATAATTAAATAATGTTTAGTAATAGTGCTAGTAGTAATAAGAATAAATAAATAAAATAATAATAATAAATACATTAAATAATAATAAAGTATTTTTTAGTACTAATAGCAATAGTAATCATAACAAATACAATTAATAATAATAATTGCATTAAATAATAATGAAGTAATTTTTAATAATAGTACTAATCGTAATAAGAGTAAGTACATGATATAATAATAATTAAAAACATGCATTAAATAATAATGAAGTAATTTTTTATTAATAGTACTAGTAGTAATAAGAATAAATCAATTAAATAACAATAATAAAAAATACATTCAATAATAATAAAGTCATTTTTAGTAATAATAGTAATAATAATAAATACAATTAACAATAATAATTGCAATAAATAATAATGAAGTCATTTTTAGTAATAGTATTAATCGTAATAAGAATTGATCAATTAAATAATAATAATAAAAATGCGTTAAATAATAATTAGGTAATTTTTAGTAATAGTACTAGTAGTAATAAGAATACATGAATTAAATAATAATTATAATAAAAAATACATTAAATAATAATAAAGTAATTTTTAGTACTAGTACTAATAGTAATAATAATAAATACAATTAATAATAATAATTGCATTAAATAATAATGAAGTAATGTTTAGTAATAAAAATAAATACATGAAATAATAATAATAATAATAAAAATGTGTTAAATAATAATGAAGTAATTTTTAGTAATAGTACGAGTAGTAATAAGAATAAATGAATTAAATAAATATAATTAAAAAAATACATTAAATAAAAATAAAGTAATTTTTGTACTAATAGTAATAATAATAAATACATTAAAAATAATAACAATACAAAATAAATAGAATAATGATAATAATAAAAATACTAATAATAGTGATTTTTAACTATAATAATAATAACTGTAATAATAAAAATGAATAATAATATTCATATATGATATAATGTACTCTGGCTTTGTAAGGATATAGTTCACGGTGGAGCCGCGTCACCAAAGAAATATGAACGACTGCAGACCAAATGCATTTGCGAAGGTCGCAGATCTCCGGGCGGAATGCAGATATCATTATCGCACGTGTATGTTGCATTTCTGCTGCTAACGCACACAAAAGTGCACAGGGACGTTGTGCTTTAAAATGCACCACAATGAGACGGGTGGTTCCTGTCTATGTGTCTTGGTGTGACGTAACGCACGTACATTGGGGTGGCCTTACCATTAAGACCTTGGAGTCCCAGTGCGTCGTATTAACATGCGTTTTTTTTGCATGCTTTACCATGTATTGGTCAGGTCACTGAAATAGACATGCGCCATCCATTTTTTTTTGCAGCACAGTTCCCCATGATGCACGGTAGCACACTATCGTGCGTTGTGGTGCAATACAACGCATTCGTGTTGGGGCGGTGTTGACTTATTGCGTTGGGGAGCCATTCAAACTGAGTGGCGCCAGGATGCGTTAGCGCAGGCGACATGCGTTGCAGTAACACTCGTGTTTGAAAAGCAGGCACCCGCCGAACATGTCTTACCGCGTGCTGCCAAAACGCACAAATGGGAAGCCCATTTGGAGAATTTTCTTATTGCCAGTGGGCAGGGCTTAGCCTAAATAACAAACGACCGAACCTTGGGACAGATTTTTTTGTCAATTTTATCCACTTTCGATCAGTTTTTAATCTCAAGAAGCGCTGAAAGGATCAATGTGACTCAATACTGATAGCTTGAAGCTGAAAAAAAGATGGAAATGATCGGCGTGGGTTGCCTCAATACATTCATATTCTCCACCAAAAATGGCTTCAAAGTGGCTGAAATTGGCACAAATATGGCACAAAATTTAAGAAAGCGATTGAACTTTCCATTCCATCTTGTGTCGAAGACTACAACGAGACAGCATGGAAACTGACCTGATGGAACCCAGTAAAAACATTTTACAAAATTGTTGTTTTTTTTCTAGTTTTTGATTCAATCTTTAAATCTTTTTGATCAATTTTTTTTTATTAAATTGAATTTTAATACATTTTTTTCAAATTTTAATTCAATTTAAGCCTTTACATTTTTTTTATTTATCTTTTTGATCATTTTTTTTAAATGAAAGTTAATTTTAATACATTTTTTTCAAATTTTAATTCAATTTAAGCCTTTAATTTTTTTTCATCTTTTTGATACATTTTTTTTAAATTGTAATTTAATTTAAAAAAAAATAATTCAATTTAAGCCTTTAAATTTTTTTTCATCTTTTTGATACATTTTTTTTAAAATTATAATTTAATTTTAATACATTTTTTTCAAATTTTAATTCAATTTAAGTCTTTAAATTTTTTTTCATCTTTTTGATACATTTTTTAAATTGTAATTTAATTTTAATACATTTTTTTTCATTTTTAATTCAATTTAAGTCTTTAAATTTTTTTTCATCTTTTTGATCATTTTTTTTTATTTAATTGAAACTGAATACATTTTTTTTTTCAAATTTTAATTACATTTTTTTTAATCTTTTTTTTAATCTTTTTTTTTTAAGTTTAATTTTAATACATTTTTTTTCAAATTGTAATTTAACTTAAGTTTACAAACAAAGCAAATTAATAATTATAATAAAAAAATGCATTGAAAAAAAATAAAGTAATTTTTTGTACTAATAGTAAAAATAATAAAAACATAAAAAGTAATAATACAAAATAAATAGAATAATGATAATAATAAAAATACTAATACTAGTGATTTTAACTATAATAATATGTTCTTATATTTTTGATGAATTTTTTCGTCCTTAAAAATTTTTGAGCTTGTGGTGGGCGGTAGATTGCTTCGTTAATTGTGATTACTGGAGATTTTATGTAGCAATTCTGATTAAAGGAAAATCAAAATGAACTGAAAATCTTTTCAAATTTTTACAAATCCTGGACTTTTACACAAATATAATTTTGCAGGAAGTGCAGGAAGGAGGAGGGGGGGGGGGGGGTTAAAATGTAATAAAATAATTGTGTTCCCTATAGTGCCCGTGTTGCCGTATAAACCAACCAGATTGCAGCTGTAATTCCTCCAGTGAAGGATAAACAAAGGCGAACATCATCCCGTCACCTGCACCCCCCCCCCCCCAACCCTGAATATCTGCACATTATCTTAGCAGCAATCAGTGCAGCACTCCAGGCTATAGAGATACAAAGGTTCCCTGTGTACACAGCACATGTACACCAACAATCCCAATACTCTCATCAATTACCACCAAAATTGTTTAGTTGCTATTCAAAATTTTAAGTTCAACTTCAATTAAAATTTTAAATTTAACATTTTAGAGAGAATTTCTGAATTTCGTTAATAGGAATCAGTTCATACCAGACTATCTTTGTAGCAGCATTTGGTATACTGCAATTTGTGTGGTAATGGGTAAAATAAAATTATTTTATTAACATATTTACATACATTATTATATTAACATATTAACATATTTTGAATTGATGTAGCAAAAAAAAAAAAAATAATAATAATTCTAAAAGATTGGATTTTATTAAATTAAATTTTTACAAAAATTTCACTGCCATAGAAATGTCCGTTGTAAACAATATTTAACAAAATGAATAGGTGTAATAAGATTGGGGAGAAAGGTGTGCAGTAAATTCTGTACTGTAGTGTTAGATTGTAGATATTGTGATCAACTGAATTAAATTTACTTTAAAAATATTAGTATAGTATTTTCTTCATGATTTATAAATGCTGTATAATAATAATAGTAATAATAATAATTTGCTATAACGTCATTTTGATGTATAATATTTTAACACTCACAAAGGTAAAGTTACACACATATATATATATATATATATATATATATATATATATATATATATATATATATATATATATATATTAGTAACTTCTTCATGATTTATAAAACCTGTATAATAATAATAATAATTTGCTATAACATCATTTTGATGTATAATATTTTAACACTCACAAAGGTAAAGTAATGTATATATATATATGAAATGTTTTAATTTTGTTTTTTAAATATAACTATTTAATTTCTATTGTAGATATAAAGTAACAAAGTGATATTTCATTCCTCTTAAAAAAAAAATCTATCTATCTATCTATCTATCTATCTATCTATCTATCTATCTATCTATCTATCTATCTATCTATCTATCTATCTATCTATCTATCTATCTATCTATCTAGATAGATAGATATCTATATCTATCTATAGATAGATATAGATATCTTATATATAGATATCTATCTATAGATAGATAGATAGATAGATAGATAGATAGATAGATAGATAGATAGATAGATAGATAGATTTTTTTTTTCATTTTATTGGAGATATTAAATATATATCACTTTGTTACTTTATTACTACAACTAGAAATGTAAGAGTTATATGAAAACATGTTGTTTTATTGGATATTTTTTCCATAACATAAAATAAAAAAATAAAATAGTACAATCATTAAAAACATATTACAATGTTCTTGCGATATCGTGACATCAGAATTTAGTGACGCTATCAGGATACCATGCTCTTACAGTAATAGATAGCATAAAAAAAAATTGTTCCAATAGATACTGGTATGCTAGCGATTTATTCATTTCTCGCTGAATTTTGAATGAATTTTAGTGAAATAATGCTCTACTAAACGAATGAACTTTTGAAGAATAATTGTAATCCTTGTACTGTATAATATTTGTATTGCTATTATTTCATCCTCTTTTTAGGTAGTGTACAAAGTGAAAAAATAAAAAATAATACCTGCACTTTGTGTGGCACACTCAAAATAAAATGTATTTCTCTTATAAAAAAGAATGAAAGATAAATACAGAATTTAAATGTATTCCTTTAATAAAAAGAATGAAAAAAAATGTTAGTCTTCTAATAAAAATAATTTAAAAAAGAAATGAAATGTATTCCTCTAATAGAACGAATGAACAAAAAGGAAATACAATGTATTCCTCCAATAAAAAGAATGAAATAAAGAAATAAAATGTATTCCTCTAATAAAAAGAACGAAATACAGAAATAAAATGTATTCCTCTAATAAAAAGAATGAAATAAAGACATAAAATGTATTCCTCTAATAGAAAGAATGAAAAAAAAAAGGAAATACAATGTATTCCTCTAATAAAAAGAATGAAAAAAAGAAATAAAAGGAATTCTTCTGATAAAAAGAATAAAAAAATAAAAAAAATAAAATGTCTTCTTCTACAGTAATTGAGGTTAATAATGTAATCACAAAAATATTGTTTTTAATATTAAGCTGATAATATTTGTAGTGACATTTTATTCATTATGATATCATCATTTGATATTGACATAGCAATGGAACAATAAAACAGTTTTATACTGAATGTTATTTTTATTTTTTATTTTTTATCTAACAAATGTTTTTTTGTTTTGTTTTTTTCAAATACAGAAAAATACCATTTGCATCAAATATATTTTGATATTTACAATAATCCAAAAGGACTGTATACTTTAAACTACTTATTACAATTAACACATAACTATTCACAAATAAACAAAGATCTCTTCTTGTTCTCGATAATAACAGCCAGTAAATCAACCGCTTCACAAAATACTGATTTTATAATGATAAGAGAGTTTTCTACTAATTTATGTACAGAAAATTTAGGTTGATATTTGTGTTTTTTTGTTTTTTTTTGGTTATATCTGTGTATGTTATGGTAGAACCTTCAGAAAGAGTCAGTTTTAATATATTTCTTTACATATTTATTAAATACCTGATATATTATTAGTGGGAAGGGAATAAAATGTATTAGTAGAAGGTTAACAAATCTAATAAATGAATGAGTGATCTGGTTAAACAACAATAGCACTGTTATTTAACATTCAATAATATGAATATAAATGATAATAAACAATAATAACATACTATTATTGATATATCATATAATATAATATAAATAACAATAAAAAATACAAATAAATACTATTATTTAATAGACTTCACAGCATTGTAGTTTTATAGTGACTTACAGATTTTATACTGATAATATAAAAAAAAAAAATTAGAAATATAAACATTTGTCAGTGATTTGGAGCTTTCCTAGTCAACCACTAATAGTTTAACAGGCAGGTGATATATAACACAACATGTAAAGATCTCATAATAATTGAATTTATTGCACATCCTGGAATAAAAAATGTGGGTGGGACAAGGTTTTAATCGTATATCGTGATGTAATATTATAAGCCTTGATAGTGAAGTATTGTGATGTAATACAGAGTTAGAATGGATAATGTTTTTGAATTATTGGGTGGGAGAGGACAGGAACGGGCGATCGTAAACGGATAATGGATGAAATAAATAATGGGGGGGGGGGGGGGTTTATTGTACACCTCGGTGATGAGGGACAGTCATAATTTTGCTGTGCAATACAGTCATCATGGCTGACTGAATAACATACTGCTTTGAGTTATTGGAGTATTAGGAGACAGAATGTGATGTTGGCACCTAATAAAGTTATAATAATTGAATAAACATATCCCACCCCTGAGTTGTTGTGGTGTTAGGGACAGTTAGCACTCCGCTGTGTAATAAAGTTATAATCGTTGATTGTATGAGTTATCGGGGTGAGAATGACAGTCAACGGTAATAAAGTCGCAGTTGTGGATTGTATGCTACTCATCTCTAATACTACTCAGGTGAGAGGGACAAACTGTTGTTAGTAGTGCAATAAAGTTATAATTATTTCTAACAAGTTATTAGGCAAATAATGTGCAATGTAATGGAGGTTATAATTAAATGAGTTATTTATTTGCACCTCTGAGTTATTAGGGTAATAAGAACAGTTTAGACTTGGCAATGCCATAAAGTTGCAATTATTCTTCCAAGTTATTCGACGAGAGGTTTGCATTGCTACAAGGTTATAGTTAGCTGGATGTATATTTTCACCCCTGAGTTATTAGGGTATTAAGACCAGTTTACATTGTGCAGCGTCACAAAGTTACAATTATTCGTTCAGGTTATTAAATGAGAGGTTTGCATTGCCACAAAGTAATAATTAGCTGAATAAATATATAATTTCACCTCTGTGTTATTCGGGTAATAAGAAAAGTTTATACTTGGCAGTGTCATAAAGTTGCAATTATTCTTCCAAGTTATTGGATGAGAGGTTTGCATTGTTACAAGATTATAATTGGCTGAATATAAATTTTGAATATAAATTTTCACCCCTGAGTTATTAGGGTATTAGGACCAGTTTATATCTGGCAGCATCATAAAGTTACAATTATTCCCTCAAGTTATTGGACGAGAGGTTTGCATTGCTACACGTTTATAATTAGTTGGATGTATATTTTCACCTCTGAGTTATTAGGGTAATAAGACCAGTTTAGACTTGGCAACGCCATAAAGTTGCAATAATTCTTCCAAGTTATTGGATGAGAGGTTTGCATTGCTGCAAGGTTATAATTAGCTGAATATACATCTTCACCCCTGAGTTATTAGGGTATGAAGACCAGTTTACATTGTGCAGCGTCGTAAAGTTACAAGTATTTTTTAAGTTATTGGACGAGAGGGTTGCATTGCTACAAGGTAATAATTAGCTGAATATCTATTTTCACCCCTGAGTTATTAGGGTAATAAGACCAGTTCATATCTGGCAATGCCATTAAGTTACAATTATTCTTCAAAGTTATTGGATGACGGTTTGCAGGTTTACAAGTTAATAATTAGCTGAATATACATTTCCATCTCTGAGTTATTAGGATAATAAGACCTGTTTATATCTGGCAATGTCATTAGGTTACAATTATTCTTTCAAGTTATTGGACGAGAGGTTTGCATTGCTACAAGTTTATAATCAGCTGAACATATATTTTCACCTCTGTGTTATTAGGGTCATAGGACCAGTTTATATTTGCAAGTGTCATTAAGTTACAATTTATCTTTCAAATTATAGTTAGCAGTGCACAATCAAAGACATTTTTTTTATCAGTGTGACAAAGTTCCAGGACAGGACTGCCCTTACCTGTGGAGTAGGGGGAAGGCTGGTGGTCCCTCAGTGCCCCCAGGGTGCAGTTGGCAGTGGTGAGAGGTGGGCACCCAGGGTTGGCAGTGAAGCTGCTCCGGATTGGGTTGTACTGGAAGCTGTTGGGTTGGCTGCAGGAACTGAAGTCTGCATAGGCAGAGGCTTCCATGGCTGCCATGCAGGAATCATACGAATTCAGGTAGGAATAATCCATTTTGTACATAGAGGGTCCTGGAAGGAGAAGCTGCAGGGAAAGGTCTGTGGAGGTTGCTGGGCTCCTCTTCCTAAAGGTACATGTCCTGTAACTGGGCAATGCACAGAGCTGCCTCTAATAGACTGCCTGCTGGATGGGCACAATGACAAGGAGGTACTCTGCTTTACATGACAATACGGGACAAGTGTGGAGGGGGCGGTGCCCAATCTCCGACCCCGCCCACCGACAGGGGGTGCTGCTGTTAACTCTTTTCTGTCTCATTTTCCTCCCCGCCCAGCAAGGTCTGCACTTACCTTGCCTGTGCAATGTTAATCGTTTAACCCCTTCCTGACTGCAGAGACTCCTAACCTAATGCCCTTCAGAGGCCAGTTTTATTTTAACCCTCAACTTGCCTGACAGATAATATCTAATTGCAAGGGAGATAATATTTGTATTTTGTATTTAACCTTTTCTTACCTGAAGGGGGGGGGGGGGGGGCTCCAGCCTGCCTGTTGTATTTAACCCCTTTCTGACTTCTAGAACCTCATGTTCCCCCCCTCTGCAGACTTAATCCCTTTAACTCCCCTTCTGAAAAAGTAATTTAACCCCTTCATCTGCGGATAATAGTTCTATTCGGGATTACCCCCCCCCCCCTTTCTTTGTTATAACAATTGCTTTTAACTCTTTTCATGCCAGCCCTCCACCCACAACTTTCCCTGCTGCTTCACTCAAGATGATAAAAGCAACTGAGATTAACCTTTTTCTTGCTGGAAGGGGCCAGGCTACCCCCCTATCTGTCCTAAAGTTGAGAAGTAACCCTTTCCCCGCTGGAAGGCATGTCCCTCCATTCCCCCTGCAGCTATTAGTATTTATATTTCACCCTTTCCTTGCCGAAGGCTTTCACCCAGCCTGACCTCCCAAATTCCCATTGCATTAACCCTTTCCCTGATGTAGGCTTTCACCCAGCCTGACCTTCCAAACTCCCATTGCATTAACCCTTTCCTTGTTGAAGGTTTTCACCCAGCCCGACCTTCCAAATTCCCATTGCATTAACCCTTTCCTTGTTGAAGGCTTTCACCCAGCCCAACCTTCCAAATTCCCATTACATTAACCCTTTCCTTGCTGCAGACTTTAACCCAGCCTGACCACCCAAATTCCCATTACATTAACTCTTTCCTTGCCGCAGGCTTTCACCCAGCCTGACCTCCCAAACTACCATTACATTAACCCTTCCCTTGCCGCAGCCTTTCACCCAGCCCGACCTCCCAAACTCCCATTGCATTAACCCTTTCCTTGCTGAAAGCTTTCACCCAGCCCGACCTCCCAAACTCCCATTGTATTAACCCTTTCCCTGCTGCGGGCTTTCACCCAGCCCGACATCCCAAACTCCCATTGTATTAACCCTTCCCTTGCCACAGGCTTTCACCCAGCCCGACCTCCCAAACGACCATTGCATTAACCCTTCCCTTGCTGGGCTCCTTCCTGTAGATGAGAAGCAATTGCATTTTGTAAGTCACCGATTCCATTTCCTCACCACCCCCACCTCCCCATATAACACCCAGCAATTCAATCAGTGCGGAATCCTCTTCATCTCCTTCCTGTGAATGGGTAGAATTCAGGAGGGAAAAATCCGGAAAAAATTTATTAAATGACGAATATGATGATGAGGCGTGAATGGGCAGACCCCGGCTAGCTCCACCATAAATTAATTTCCCACATTACGGAACTGACTCCTGGGGGGTCACCGGCTTCTTCTATGTGCAAAGCCCAAACAATCCTGTTTATCACCAAGGAATATTTCATCCCAAGGGCAGAAAGACTGGAGGAAAAAACGTGACACTTCATTCTTCAGGATGTGGATTAAAAATATCATTTAGATAACAGAAAAAAAAACATTAAAACCACAGAAAATGTACATAGATAAATATATGTGTTGTATAGAAAACTTGACCCTATCGACAGCTCTCCAAATACCCGTGTTTCTCTACTATCTATAATACATCTTTCTAGTTATATACTTGTGGATCTATCTATCTATCTATCTATCTATCTATCTATCTATCTATCTATCTATCTATCCATCTATCCATCCATCTATCCATCTATCCATCTATCCATCTATCTATCTATCTATCTATCTATCTATCTATCTATCTATCTCTATCTCTCTATCTCTCTATCTCTCTATCATCTATCTATCTATCAGTCTATTATGTTTGTATGAAGGAGGTAGAATATGGAGATGGAGAAGGTAGAATTTGGAGATAGAGAAGGTAGAAGTTTAGATGGAGGAAGGTAGAATATGGAGATGGAGGAGGTAGAATATGGAGATAGAGGAGGTAGAATGTGGAGATGGAGGAGGTAGAATATGGAGATAGAGGAGGTAGAATATGGAGATGGAGGAGGTAGAATTTGGAGATGGAGGAGGTAGAATTTGGAGATGGAGGAGGTAGAATTTGGAGATGGAGGAGGTAGAAATGTAGAGGCAGGAGGTAGAATATGGAAATGAAGGAGGTAGAATATGGTGATAAAGGAGGTAGTATTTGAACATGGAGGGGGGGTAGAATATGGAGCTAGAGGAGGTAGAATTTGAAAATGGAGGAGGGTAGAATATGGAAATAGAGGAGGTAGAATATGGAAATAGAGGAGGTAGAATATGGAGCTGGAGGAGGTAGAATATGGAGATGGAGGAGGTAGAATATGGAGATGAAGGAGGTAGAATATGGAGATGGAGGAGGTAGAATTTGGAGATGGAGGAGGTAGAATTTGGAAATGAAGGAGGTAGAATATGGAGATGGAGGAGGTAGAATTTGGAGAAGGTAGAAGTTTAGATGGAGGTGGGTAGAATTTGGAGATGGAGGAAGTAGAATATGGAGGAGGAGGAGGTAGAATTTGGAAATGAATGAGGTATATTATGGAGATGGAGGAGGTAGCAATGTAGATGGAGGAGGGTAGAATTTGGAGATGGAGGTAGAAATGTAGTGGGAGGAGGGTAGAATTTGGAGATGGAGGAAGAAGAATATGGAGATGGAGGAGGTAGAATTTGGAGATGGAGGAGGTAGAAATGTAGATGAAGGAGGTAGAATTTAGAGATGAAGGAGGTAGAATATGTTGATGGAGGAGGTAGAATTTTGAAATGAATGAGGTAGAATATGGAGCTAGAGGAGGTAGAATATGGGGAGGGAGGAGGGTAGAATATGGAGATGGAGGAGGTAGATTATGGAGATGGAGGAGGTAGATTATGGAGATGGAGGAGATAGAAATGTAGATGGAGGAGGGTAGAATTTGGAGATGGAGGAGGTAGAATATGAAGATGGAGGAGGTAGAATTTTGAAATGAAGGAGGTAGAATATGGAGGTGGAGGAGGTAGAATTTGGAGATGGAGGAGGTACATTTGGAGATGGAGGAGGTACATTTCGAGATAGATGAGGGTAGAATATGGAGATGGAAAAGGTAGTATATGGGGATGGAGGAGGTAGAATATGGAAATGGAGGAGGGTATAATATGAAGATGGAGGAGGTAGAATTTTGAAATGAAGGAGGTAGAATATGGAGATGGAGGAGGTAGAATTTGGAGATAGAGGAGGTACATTTGGAGATAGATGAGGGTAGAATATGGAGATGGAAAAGGTAGAATATGGGTATGGAGGAGGTAGAATATGGAAATGGAGGAGGTAGAATTTTGAAATGAAGGAACTAGAATATAGAGATGGAGGTAGAATATGGAGATGGAGGAGGGTAGAATATGGAGATAGAGGAGGTAGAATATGGAGCTGGAGGAGGGTAGAATATGGAGATGGAGGAGGTAGAATATGGAGCTGGAGGAGGTAGAATATGGAGATGGAGGAGGTAGAATATGGAGATGGAGGAGGTAGAATATGGAGATGGAGGAGGTAGAATATGGAGATGGAGGAGGTAGAATATGGAGATGGAGGAGGTAGAATATGGAGATAGAGGAGGTAGAATTTGGATATGGAGGAGGTAGAATTTGGAGATGGAGGAGGTAGAAATGTAGAGGCAGTAGAATTTTGAAATGAAGGAGGTAGAATATGGAAATGAAGGAGGTAGAATATGGTGATAGAGGAGGTAGTATTTGAACATGGAGGGGGGTAGAATATGGAGCTAGAGGAGGTAGAATTTGAAAATGGAGGAGGGTAGAATATGGAGATAGGGGAGGTACAATATGGAGATGGAGGAGGTAGAATTTGAACATGGAGGAGTGTAGAATATGGAGATGGAGGAGGTAGATTATGGAGATGAAGGAGGTAGAACTTGTAAATGAAGGAGGTAGAATATGGAGATGGAGGAGGTAGAATTTGGAGATGGAGGAGGTAAATTTGGAAATGAAGGAGGTAGAATGTGGAGATAGAGGAGGTAGAATTTGGAGATGGAGGAGGTAGAATTTGGAGAAGGTAGAAGTTTAGATGGAGGTGGGTAGAATATGGAGGAGGAGGAGGTAGAATTTGGAAATTAATGAGGTAGATTATGGAGATGGAGGAGGTAGCAATGTAGATGGAGGAGGGTAGAATTTGGAGATGGAGGTAGAAATGTAGTGGGAGGAGGGTAGAATTTGGAGATGGAGGAAGAAGAATATGGAGATGGAGGAGGTAGAATTTGGAGATGGAGGAGGTAGAAATGTAGATGAAGGAGGTAGAATTTAGAGATGAAGAAGGTAGAATATGTCGATGGAGGAGGTAGAATTTTGAAATGAATGGGGTAGAATTTTGAAATGAATGAGGTAGAATATGGAGATAGAGGAGGTAGAATATGGAGATGGAGGAGGTAGATTATGGGATGGAGGAGGTAGAGATGTAGATGGAGGAGGGTAGAATTTGGAGATGGAGGAGGTAGATTATGGAGATGGAGGAGGTAGATTATGGAGATGGAGGAGGTAGAGATGTAGATGGAGGAGGGTAGAATTTGGAGATGGAGGAGGGTAGAATATGGAGATGGAGGAGGTAGATTATGGAGATGGAGGAGGTAGAGATGTAGAGGGAGGAGGGTAGAATTTGGAGATGGAGGAGGTAGATTATGGAGATGGAGGAGGTAGAGATGTAGATGGAGGAGGGTAGAATTTGGAGATGGAGGAGGTAGAATTTTGAAATGAAGGATGTAGAATATGGAGGTGGAGGAGGTAGAATTTGGAGATGGAGGAGGTACATTTGGAGATAGATGAGGGTAGAATATGGAGATGGAAAAGGTAGAATATGGGGATGGAGGAGGTAGAATATGGAAATGGAGGAGGGTAGAATTTGGAGATGGAGGAGGTAGAATTTTGAAATGAAGGAGGTAGAACATGGAGATGGAGGAGGTAGAATTTGGAGATAGAGGAGGTAGAATATGGAGCTGGAGGAGGTAGAATATGGAGATGGAGAAGGTAGAATTTGGACATGGAAGATTTAGATTTGGAGATGTCCACATTCTACCTCCTCCATCCCCATATTTTCTTACTTTTCCATCTCCATATTCTACCTCCTCTATCTCAATCTCCATATTCTACCTCCTCCATCTCCAAATTCTACCCTCCTCCATCTCCATATTCTACCTCCTCCAGTTCCATATTCTACTTCCCTTCATCTGCAAATTCTATCCCCTCCATCGCCATATTCTGCCTCCTTAATCTCCATATTCTACTCTCCTTCATCTGCAAATTCTATCCCCTCCATCTCCATATTCTACCTCCTTCATCTCCAAATTCTACCTCCTCCATCTCCAAATTCTACCTCCTCCATCTCCAAATTCTACCTCTTTATCTACATATTCCACCATTAGTGAATTTTAGTGGAAATCTGGAAACAAGGGTGAGCAGGCTGACCGCACTCCAAACGATGAGGATTATAAACTAAATTTATTGAAATCTTCAGTATACAAAGTGTTCAAACATCACAGCTCCAAACCAAGGATGACAGTTAACGCGTTTCACGCAGAATGCGCTTAATCATAACTGAAGCTCACCTGTAGGAATGCAGCTTAATTCATCAAAATCCACCAGGCTAACATGTGATTACACTTTCTACCACTAGAGGACTCTGTTGAGTTAATTAAATTTCAGAATGACCTGGTCAGCAGCAGCGTAGACTTTTCAGTGTTGATTTGCTGTCTGTCTGTGAAGACTAATACTAAGTAACTCATCCTAATGCTAACCCTATTACCCTAACAATGATACCAGGTAGCTCATCCTAACTCTGACCCTATTACTCTAACACTATGTGAAGACTCAAACATGGGAGCTGCCATTGCAGATTTGAGGGCCTAGGATACAAGGATGGTCCTTCCTTCACTGAATCAGAACAAGTGTGTGTATACCCGGTGTCCTGAAATAAAGACATGACTTCACATTGTGACAATAGATACACCTATGGATGTGATTGGTTGAAAGGCAATGTTCTTGTTTAAAATATATCTATGGCCAGAATTAAAAACCATATCTTCATCTCTACATTGTATGACAATTTTTCTAGTTTCCAATTATTCTGAACCATCTTTGTGAGATCCCCAAACGTTGACTTCCTTGAACTCTGTGACACATAGTCACTATGTCCTGTAAGTAGGTACTGGGGTGTCACACATTTCACAGAGCCTGCCTTCAAGACCAGTGGTCCTCACCCTTCAGGCTGTGTCCTCCCTCCTTCCAGGCCTCCTGCCAGCTGCAAATCCCCAAACCTTCCAAACCATTCCTTCCAGCGATCATAGTGCCCCTAATCTCCTAAAACTGCCCCTGAGCCCCAGTGCCCCCAAGACCACTGAGAGCCCTTAGCCCCGACAGTGCCCTTCAACCACCCACAGTTTCCCCCAGCCTCCCACAGTGCCACCTAACTTCCCAAAGTGCTGACCAGCCCATAGCTCCCAAATGTCCCTGATTTCGAGGGACTGTCCCTGATTTGGAACAAAGTCCCCCTTTCCTCCACATTTGTCCCTCATTTTGGTCTGATCTATATAGTTGTATATAAAATGCACTTTTTATCTTTTTATATAGTGTTTACTGGTGCTAAACCTTTCATCCAAATTCTAAATTGTTGCGTTTGTACATTTCAAAAGCCAATATACTATATACAAAGTACTTGTGGGTTTAATTAATACATATTTTTTGTTCAATTCTCCTTTAAGGGGGCGTGGCAGGGTGTGTGTCCTCTGTCTACATACTTTTGCTAATAGGTGTCCCTTGATCCCATCTCAAAAAGTTGGGAGGTATGCCAGCCCATTGCAGTGCCACCTGAGCCTGCTGCAGAACCACCAGCCCCAGGTCTGTACACCTGCTGTGCCCACTCTTAAGGGTTCCCACCCTCCCTGTGCTGAGTTCCCGGGTCTGTACACCTGCTGTGCCCATTATGAGGGGTTCCCACCATCCCTGTGCTGAGTTCTCGGCTTTTCACACCTGCTGTGTCTATTATGTGGAGTTCCCACCATCCCTGTGCTGGATTCCTGGGTCTGCAAAGCTGCTGTGCCCATTAGGAGGGGTTTCTACCATCCCTGTGCTCAATTCCTGGGTCTGCAAACCTACTGTGCCCATTATGAGGGGTTCTGAGGGGTTCCCACCATCCCTGTGCTGAGTACTTGGTTCTGCACACCCGCTGTACCCATTATGAGGGGTTCTCACCATCCCTGTGCCAAGTTCCTAGGTCTGTACACCCGATGTGCCCATTATGAGGGGTTCTCACCATCCCTGTGCCAAGTTCCTAGGTCTGTACACCCGATGTGCCCATTATGAGGGGTTCTCACCATCCCTGTGCCAAGTTCCCAGGTCTGTACACCTGATGTGCCCATTATGAGGGGTTCTCACCACCCCTGTGCCAAGTTCCTGGGTCTGTACACCTGCTGTGCCCATTATGAGGGGTTCACACCATCCCTGTGCTGAGTTCCCAGGTCTGTACACCTGCTGTGCCCATTATGAGGGGTTCCCACCATCCCTGTGCCAAGTTCCTGGGTCTGTACACCTGATGTGCCCATTATGAGGGGTTCCCACCATCCCTGTGCCAAGTTCCTGGGTCTGTACACCTGCTGTGCCCATTATGAGGGGTTCCTACTATCTCACCATGCTCCACCTTTATGACTTTCATGGATTTTTATGTATTCCCTCTTCGTTTTCTTGCAGAGTTCCTCCAGTATCTCCATCACATTGGAATCTCGGGGGTCTCATTGACCCAGACTGCTATGAATGGATGGAAGGCTCATTAGCCCCCTGCAGTGTTACTGTGAATGCAGAGACCCCCTCCGGAGGGCCATTCAGGGACATCACAGGGGATTTGATGGTATTAACCTCCTCAAAAGAGGAACACTTTCACTAATCTGCATTTACAAGTCTAATCATGGCAGAAACCGCCCCGGTCACCGTCAGCCTTTCCCTGCCAAATCTTCACAACAAAGCGCCCTCCACTTGTGTCCGCTCACACGATGCCATGGAGCTCAGCTTTAAATTGCCCACCATTGTGGCACTCCTATTAGGTCTCACAGTATGGTTAGTTACTACTCTGATTTCAACGGACACTGTGGGCTTTTCACAATGTGCATCGAAAGCTGTAAGCCAGATAAGAGCCCGCCTCATTTCCTGGCAGGAGGACGTCCAGCATCATCTAGCCCCTTCTTTCCCAGGCTGACTGCCCCTGGTCCCGCCCCTTTCATTCTTTGGATTTCAGTCATAAAGTTTCTCCATCACATGTAGTACTTAGTATTAGTATTGGGTTCGAGTTAGGATTAGCTACTTGGTATTAGAGTAAGGGTTATAGGGATAGAGCTAGAATGACCTACTTAGTATTACACTAAAACTAAGTAGTTTATCCTAACGCTAACCCGATTACCCTAACACTAATACTAAGTAACTCATCCTTACTCTAACCAGATTACCCTAACACTAATACTACATAGTTAGTCCTAGCTCTACTCCTATTACCCGAAAACTAATTCTAAGTAGCTTTTCCTAACTCTAACCCTGTAACTCTAACACTAATACTAAGTAGCTCACCCTGACTTTACCTCTATTACCCTAACACCAGGGCTTTTTTTCTCAGAGAATAGGTGCAGGAACTCCCTCCTTCCGAGTCACCTTGTGTCCACCCCCTACCCACCTCCGAGCACCATTCCTTGGTTCCACTCCCTACCCACCTCTGAGCACCGTTCCTTGGTTCCACTCCCTACCCACCTCTGAGCACCGTTCCTTGGTTCTACTCCCTACCCACCTCTGAGCATCGTTCCTTGGTTCCACTCCCTACCCACCTCTGAGCAGCGTTCCTTGGTTCCACTCCCTACCCACCGCTGAGCAGCGTTCCTTGGTTCCACTCCCTACCCACCTCGAGCACCATTCCTTGGTTCCACTCCCTACCCACCTCGAGCACCATTCCTTGGTTCCACTCCCTACCCACCTCGAGCACCATTCGTTGGTTCTACTCCCTACCCACCTCTGAGCACTGTTCCTTGGTTCCACTCCCTACC